>MU722264.1:529-11142 GCA_026770625.1 Nicotiana glauca
ATGTGTTTATTGTAATGAGCAAATTTGGCTCGATGTGCATCCCCTTTTGTGAGATATATGTGTGGGTCGGGTGGCACGCCGCCACGGGTATGTTATCTGGGTCGGGTTGCACGCCGCAATAGTGTGATGTTGAGAATAGTTTGCTATATGTTACTTTGTATGCCTTACTTCCTGGTTTCTGAGGAAAGTCTGTAGCAGGTGTTGCTCGGCGAATAGCGCATCGGTTGTGTCCTTTCAGGATTAAATAGTATATATATTACTTGCTTCACCGTGGGTATGATGGATTGCTTGGTTTCAGACCTTAATCTGTGCGTGGCTGTCCGTTTTGAGCATGGTGACTTGAGGTGCTTCATGGGTAATAGTGTTTGGATAGGATCGCGCGTTGTGGCAAGGCCACGTGAAGTTATGACCTTTCGAGGAGAATTCAGGTACTCTATTTCTATGATGTGAGACGGGATCTCAGTTTTGTGTTGTAATGGTACTGTTGAGCTTGAGGTACAACTCTTTCGTTTGAGTCATTGTCATGATTTGAGTATGTTCAGGCTGCTTCTCATTGGTGCGTGTATTACGCAAGTTGTGGCTTAGGACTGCATCGAGGTGTCATATCACCAGTGGGGTGGTTGGAGTCGAAGTGATCATTGGAGTCATTAATGAGTACGAACAGATTTGATTTCAGCTTGTTAGAAAGGTAATATCGAGGTTTGGCTCGGAAATCTGTTGTAGTATCAGTCAAGAGGGAAATGGATTCATGAATGGTTGATCTGAGAGATGGGTTCAGTATATCGCGTGTTTCAGTTGCCGTTGGCAGTATATGAAGGTATTGAAATGAGACTTTATCTAACAAGAGATTTTCTATCGATATTTGGTTGTCGTGGGCAGCTGTTGTGAATGGAAGTTATCGCTGCATGTGTTTGAGTTATGTGGTATATCATATGATTGCAGCCGAGGTTGCAGGTATGGATTATTACAGCTGGTTCGGGCTTATTCTGAGTAAAAATGTGAGGTTCTGATCTTGTGTAAGATTTCAGAGAGTGAAATGTAGTTCTATGGTTTATGGACTAGATGGGTTGTAAAATTTCAGCTTTATTGTGTTGTTGGACCTATATGTGATAGGGTGACGTGGGATCACCCCGGTTTATATGCATGGTAAAGTTATTCAGCTATTGGTGAACTTCTAGGACAACTCTAGGTCCGCTCGAGGACAAGCGTTTGTTTAAGTTGGGGAGGATGTGACGACCCGACCCATCGTCACGTGAGTTACTGCCCTGTTTTTCCCTTATTGTGTTGATTCATGTTTCAATATCAGTATTAGATTCGATCGAGTGTAATTGAATTGGTTTTGGTTGAAAATGAGGCACATAGCCTTTTAGAAGAAAGCTTGTATTAGAAAGTCAACCGGAAGTTGACTATGTGGTTAGAGGGCTTGGATGTGAATTCCGGTGGTTCGGTTAGCTTTGGGAGATGATTTGTAACTTAGGAGTGCGATCGGAATCGAATTTGGAGGTCCGGTGTAGAAATAGGCTTGAATTGGCGAAGTTGGAATTTTGGCGAATTCCGGTTGGTAGGTGAGATTTTGATCCGAGGGTCGAAATGAAATTCCGAGAGTTGCAGTAGCTTCGTTAGGTGATTTTGGAGATGTCTGCAAATTTTCAGGTCATTCGGACGTCGTTTGGTTGGGTTTTTGATCAGATGTGTGATTCAGACGTTTTAGTTAAATTTAGGCTTGAATCCGTCGAGATTTGATGATTTTTGTGTTAATGGACGTGTTTTGATGATTGGAACAAGTTCTTATGATGTTTTGGAGTAGGTTGATGTTTTTGGTTGGGATCCCGGGGGCCTCGGGGTGATTTCGGGTGTTCAACCGGACCATTTTTGGACTTGTAGAGTTGCAGATTTTGCTGTTATTTTGTTGCAGAACATTTGTTCTTTGTGTTCGCATTGATGAGACGCGAATGTGTATAAGTAATTTGAGGTCAAGGATTTTTGGCTTTCGCGTTCGCATCAGAGGCTTCGCGATCGCGTAAGGTAAGCAGACCATGCATCGCGTTCGCGTGAAGGGGGAACGCATTCGCGTATAAGGAATTAAGGTTCAGGATTCTTTGGTGTTCGCGTTCGTGGAACGCGTGTCGCGTTCGCGTAAGAGGAAGGGCTAGAGCATCGTGTTCGCATGCCAGGAGTCGCGTTCGCGTAGAGGCAATTATTGGTTAGTGGAGTTTGTTCATCGCGAATGCGGAGGGGTTGACCGCGTTCGCGTAGGGTAAAAACCTGGGCGTCAAAAGGGCTTTTAATTGGCATTTCATCCGAGACTTGGGTTCATTTTCCTCCATTTTTTTGCAAGCTTGGGAGCTTTTGGCGAGGAATGAAGAGGGTTTCGACTGGAAATCGATTGGAGGTAAGTTTTTTGAGTTAAATACGTGATTTTATTGAAGATTCATCCTTGAAATCTCTGAAAACTGGGTGAAAATTGAAGAAACTAGGGTTTGGTTTTTGGAATGTAAGAATTGGAATTTGAAGGGGAAATTGAACTCCGATTTTGATGAATTTTATATGTACAGACTCGTGGCGAGACGAGGATTCCGGAAATGTAAATTTCATAATTTTTCAAGAAGCGGGCTCGGGGCTCGGGTTTTGCTAGTTTCGATATTTTTGTTATATTTCGATTGTTTTCGATTGGGTGTTGTCCCATTAGCATATTATAATGTAATCCTTATGATTTTGGTTAGATTTGACGCGCATGGAGGACGGTTTGAGGAGCGAAGGCATCGCGGGCTAGAGTTTTCGCCGGTTCGAGGTGGGTAATACTTGTAAATGATGTTCTGAGGGTTTGAAACCCCGGACTTGCACATCATAGTGCTGTATTGTGATGACTTGCACGCCAGGTATGAGCGTGGGGTAGAGCACCGTTGGGGATTGTGACTTGGTCCGTCCTGGTTGTTGATTTTACTGTGTGATTGACTGAAAACTACTTGATTCTATCATGATTTGGGCTGGCTGCCATGTTTTGGGCTTCGTGCAAAATATTTAAATCCTTCGGGGATAAACATCACTGTTTTTGCATTACTGTGCACATTTTTATCTTAGTCCAAGGTTTAAAATATTATTTTGCAAACCCAGCCATCTTTCTAAGATTTGAAAACTTAAATGATGTTATAATGACATTTTTAGCTGAGAGCTGCTATGTTACTATTGCCCAAGGGGCTTATGAGCATTCATGACTATGCATGGATCAGGCTGCACCCCGCAGCGGGAGTGATATTGATATTGCGCTTGGGCTGTAGGAGCCCCTCCGGAGTCTGAACCCCCAGAGTGAGCGCCGGGCGCCCAAATGGATCGGGTTGTACACCACAGCGTCATGTGCATTGCATTACATTCATGCATTGGCCTCTGTTTGTATTACGTGGCATGACATCTAGCACTCATACATTACTGGCATACATGTATTACTTGCCTTGTTGACCAGATATCCTGGTGTAAATTGCTAAAGGAGTGTTGTGCCCGAGGGGCTAATTTGTGTGCAGACTTGCACTATTTAATATCGCATTCAGGAGCTTAACTGTTAGCAAGGAAAGAAAGAGATGTTTTCAAAGAGGTTTTAAACTGAGTCAGATATTTTGTAAATGATTTTCATGGACTTACTGTTTTCTCAAAAGAGTTGTACTATCCCTTATAGCGTGATGAAATGCTCTTACGTGATTTCTTTCCTCTCAGCATTATTTACTCTTATTACCACTGAGTTGGAAGTACTCACTTTACTCCCTGCACTATGTGTGCAGATTCAGGTATTTTGAAAGCTTAGCTGAGCTAATTGCTGCTTCAGAGTTTTATTGGAGTTGTCGAGGTAGCTGCCTGACGTTCGCAGGACCCGACTCTTTCCCTATTCCCTTATTATTATTTTCGCAATTTTGAACAATTGTATTATTAGAGTCTTGTTACTCTGTATTGTTAGAGACTCTAGACTCATGACCCCCAGGTCTTTGGGAGATTGTTCGGCTTATTTCAATCTAGCAGTTAAAACCTTTAGCTTCATAGTTGTTGATGATAATTAAATCACTGGTTGGAGCTTCATGCTCGGGTTGGGAGTGTAAATGATCGGGCTTGCCTAGCAGTTGTGTTGGGCGCCATCACGACCGGGATTGGGGTCGTGACATGTTTCCCTTTAGGGTTAGATTGACTATGGGTGTTTGCTATTTGGGTTGATTTTATTTTATAATCTATGAATTAGTGATTGCAAACACTGATTTGTGCTTTATGGATTTGACTCTTCTTGAGAAAGAAAGTCTAAGTCTCCAAAATTTACCCAACAAGGAATTGGGATGGACTCATGAGAAATGATAGTCCCAATTAACGGGCAAAGCATCGAGAGAGTAATCACCTTACTTGAACCCTAGTTGCTTGATCTAATTTGCCTGCCCGTTTGGTCTCTAGAGAGTCAATTGGGCAAAATCACTCTCTCTACCGAGAGGTGTGAGAGTGAGTAAAATTGTGCAACGGTTATAGCATAAGCCCTAATTATGTCAATCGAACCTTAGTAACATCTGTAGACATGCGATTTTTGACCATCCCCAAGATTTTTTATATTTTAGCATGTAAATATTTAATGTAGGCCTAATATAGCTATTTCAACTATTTTTGACTTCTTTACTTTATTTTTGTTATAAAAATAGAAAATTACAAAAAATATTTTAGCTTACGTATCTTTCATAAATTTAAATAAAAATATACAAAAATAGTACATTATTTTTTATTTTTACGTAATCTTGAAAATTCAAAAAATATATTTCATTTACATTTAGGATTTAATTTTGCATTTTTAAATCAATTAGTAATTTAACTGCTTTACAAAAATGGAAAAATCACAAAAAATAGTTTATTTTGCATTATTCAATTTTTAGATTTAAATTTTGTTGGGTTTCCTTTAATTTATAATTTAATTAGTTATAATAATAATTAGGGTTAATTAATTTAATTTTCTAGGGTAATTTGGGTAGTCTAGTTTAGGGGAAGTGTTTACCTAACTTAGGAAGTTTCTATAATGGTAGGGTTTAGAAAATGCAATAACTAAATTAAAAAAAAAAGGACACTAAGTTAAGTGGATACAATTAATATGGAAAAATGATTTGTAGCGGAAATGACACTAACATTCATGATTATAAGAGCCAAAGATACAATCTGGAAAAAAAAAATAGTCGCCCACCACCCTATTTCAGCTATTCTCCACTCAAGAGAACACTGTCACATACGCACAGTAAAGAAGGGAAGCTTTTCTCGTTCTTTTGGGAGGAAGGATTAGATAGAGCAATCATTTAGCTCTTAGTCTTCTGTGGATTCCAAAAATGCAAACCAAAGAGGAACGCAACTTTTGAGAAAGAAAAGGACCCTCCCTGAAGTTTCTTCTTCTTCGAACCCACCTTCACACCAGCCTGAAAAACAGCCATCCTCAACCATTTTCTTCAACGCCAGTAACACTTTCTCCATAACCACCCTCCAGCCAACGAGCTCCCTCACCATCACAAACAAAATACACACACAGTCACAGAGTAAGGAATAGGAGGGGACGTACATAGAGTTTTCGAATGGAAACATCAGTATTCCTCCATTACTGCTCATAAAGTTCCGGTGCCATTGTATTTCTGTTTGGGTTTGTAGTTTATCCGGTGTCAATTTCATCTGTTGTAATTTCATTGGAGATACTTGCTATAAAAGAGAGGTTTTGTTATTAAAGGTGCAATCTTGTTTTTTAAATCTTTATTTACGTATTTGTGGGTGTCATGTTTAAATATTAGTTTGAGTTTTTTTTTTGTTTTTTTGGTAAAATTGTTGCGTGAACCCGTAACATTCTTGTTCTAATAGTTTCCTTGATAATATTCCTACTGGTTCAAGCATATGAATATGGCTGTATGAGATAATAATAGTTCTACTGAAAATGTTAACTATGCAGTGTGGATTCTCTCTTAGTTGAGCTTTTTGAAGACTACGTACATTTCTTCGTCATACATATTATACAAAGACCATTAAGGCCATATCATGTTCGATGATGAAACTTGTTTCAGAGTTAGTTGTGATGGTTATAACATAATATCATTTCGTCCTTGATTTTTGATAATAACTTAGAGGCGTTGCTAAGTTTAAATAGTAAAATAGGTAAAACTATATTACTTTGGTATGGTGGACAATGATAGATTCCTCTGGTTTATTTGGTTTGTTTGAACTAAAAGAGTAAGAAGTCTATTGTTAAATTCATTGATTCTATTGTAGGGTGGTCTAATGGATTATATGAATTTGAATTAGAAGTTGACCCAATATTGTTTTTTATATACTTTTGGCCTCCCAATAATCTCAAATTTAGGAAAATAATTATGGACATCCGTAGTTTGCTTTAGTTGATTACAATCCTTTGAAATTAGAATCGAGGCGTGTCATTAGTTGAATTTTCCATGGCTCTCTCAAACTTTAAAGTGTGTAGTTGCATTAGGCGCGCTATTTAAAAATTACTTCCCTAAACTTGGGTGTGCATTTATGTGACCCAAATCCAAATCTCAACAACGTTAGATGAAATGTGTCATAGACCGCGGGTGCATTTATATGACGTGGGTCAAGACGTATTTTATATGACGTTGAATCTTTCCTAAAAATGATAATTGAATAAAAGCGGGCATAAAGTTAAAATTGCACATAGGTTTGAACATGTACTAAAAATCAAATAATTAGGCCAATTATAATAGTTGAGCGACCGTGCTAGAACCACAGAACTCGGGAATGCCTAACACCTTCTCCCGGATTAACAGAATTTCTTACCCGAATTTTTTGGTTCACGGACTATAATACAGAGTCAACTTGTTTCCTCGATTCGGGATTTGTATCGGTGACTTGGGACACCATAAATATCATAAGTGGAGACTCTGAATTTTAAGTAAATAATCCCGTTTCGATTGTCACTTAAATTGGAAAAACTCCCTTGTACCCCCTTCCGGGTATAGGAGAAAGGAGGTGTGACAGCTCTGGCAACTCTGCTGGGGATAAGAACCCAGAACTTCTGGTTTAGGGTTTAAGAATTCGAGCTTAGAATAATTGTTATATTTGGCTTACTTGTTATCTGATTTTATTTACATGTTTGGGCCTAATGTGCTAAAAAATTACTTTTTACCGCTTTGATATTGTTTCACTGTATATAAACTATTACGAATCCCTCCTCTCTCTGAGTCTTCTAAATACTTTGAGAAGGGTGCACTTCGTGTAGCTTCTCTTCTGTTAGAGTCATATCCCAATTTTAGAACGAGGTTTGGACAAGTTGCAAAACCGGTGAAGCTTTTGTATTCCCGGTATGCTGCCCTCCCCCCCCCGGCTCGAGCTGTCCGCTCGGGTAAGCCAGGTATAGATCAAATAAACCAGGTTTTAAATATAGTATAACATAGCCTCATACCGAATCCCTAATAGGCACGTTTGTCTGCATCATGTGCATTTGACTTAGGGGACTCAAGACAGGGGTTGGGTCCGTCTAGGACAGGTGTACCCCAAAATAACAAACCATCTTGATGCATCCTATGTGCTACATGTTGCATTTATTCAAAGTTAAAAGGGTCATTTGTCGGACCAATAATAGTTGAGGGCAAATGAAAATGAAAAAAAAAAGAGTGAAGTGTGAAGATAAAGCGAGTGGGGCACAATTATATTTTTCTGTCACATTTTGATAAAAAAAGAGCTTGAAAATTCAAAAAAAAAAAAATTGCACTTTTTCATCATTTTCCGAAAATCAGGGAATCAAAAAAAAGAAAAAAAAAATCCAAAAAGAGTTTACATGTTTCATTATTTTTTAAAAATAAAAGAGACAAAAAAATTATATTTTCCCCTAAATTAGTTATTTTTTTAATTTCTCGCCCGTATCCAATCGGGCCGAACTACGCATACTTGATTCTCGTCTTTCGGGGCGTGATACGTAGGAAGCCCACATAGGGCCCGATCTTCCTAGTAAATCTTAGGTTCTTGGCTTTGCAGGATCTTAGCCAAATTTTGCACTTCTAGCCGCCTTTTGGCTAAATAAGCCATTTTGCAAAATAGCCTCAACCATGTCTTGTATGTGTTTAGTAGGGAATTTGTCTCACATAGTGTTGGTTAAAGTTGTCATACATGTGTGAGTCTATTTACCGGAGTTTGGGCATGGCAGACGCCCCAGGACCATCCAGTAAGGATCACTTATTCAGGAGTTGCTTAAGAAGATCTTTCTTTTTAGTTTTGTACAGTAATATCGAGTTTTTTTTTTATTTTTTATTATTGTACTTTCTATTTTGTATTTGAAAAAAGTGTGATATAAATCTAAAATTAAAAAAAAAAAGATGTTGTGTTTTATATTTCCGCTAGAAGTTTTCTTTAGAATACTAATTCTAGGAATAAAAAAAAGTTTGAGGTGGTTTTATTTTAAGAAATTAATATCTAGAACTCAAAATAAAAATTACTTTTATATTTTCTTTTAGTACATTAAGACCAAAAATTCAAAAAACAAAAAAAGAGAAGATAATTTTCTTTTAGCACCTCTTTAAAAGTTTTCTTTTAAGATATTAATTTCAAAAATCCAAAAAGATTTTCTGTTGAGGTTCTTCTTTGGGAAAGTAACGAAAAAAAAAAATTTATTTTCACTAGAACTTTAGGATATTGTACATAGAAGAAAAAGAAAATAACATACTTTATCCTTAAAGTTTCTTTCTTAGGTAATCAAACTGAAATCCAAAAATATTTTTTTTATCTTTTTCATTTCTTGGTTCGAAATCTTTTTTTAGGGATATCAAGTGAAAATTCAAAAGATATTTTTTTGGTTTATTGTTTAGATTTCCTTCTAAAAAAAATAAAAGAATCAAAAAATATTTTTCTCTTGTAGGGTTTTTTTTCCTTTATAATTTTCCATAGAGTGTTTGTTTCAAAAAGGAAAAAAAGAAAAAATGTATATGCTCGTTAAGTTTGAGTTTAGAATAGGTTATAGAACATTGAGTCTAGAAAAAAAAATTTGCTTCTTTTATTTCTCTTTTCTCATCAGAATGGTCATTAAGGTAATAAAAAAAAAGAATGTTAGTTTGTTTATTTTATTCTTGATCTTTCAGAACAACGCTAAGATCTGATTCATGCGGCGTCATGATACGTAGGGAACCTACATAGGGTTCGATCTAATTATTTTTTTATTTAAAAGAAAAAAAAGGGTAAAGTCGTGGGATGTGAGAAATGAGGGGAAATAAAAAGTGATAATTAGAAAAAATGAGGAAAATGAGCAAGCAAGTGCTAGAAAAGAAAAGAGAGGATTGAAATGAACAAAATTGGGATGATGCCAAGTGATCTTATGACCCTCGAAGTCATTCCAGAACCATTAACTGTTGGTAGGTGCATTGCACACAATGTGATATTGACAGCTGTTAAATGCCCTAACGCTAACGTGATGACCTCATTTTGTTCCTTTTTGTTATATCAATTTGCATCCTCCACCTTCATTCCCTGCTAACTACACTGAAAACCCTGCAACTATCCCACCACTATCACAAATCCAGATTCCCGCTGCTGCTAATATCTCCCCACAACCTTTTCACACTCTACCCGTCAAAAGCATATCATATCCCGCTCCTTTGGCCACTCATGCTCTTGTAGCTCCTCATCCAGATACTTTTCCTCGATCCTCTAATGAGACTGTGTTCAAAGTCCCCCATTCCCAACACTATGCTCCAGAAAGAAGTTTCAAAGTTTCGGATTCATACTCTCATGCTCATCATTTTGAGACTCCTAGTGAAACTGAAAAACCTGGTAAGACAGTGGAGTAAGATGAGATATCCAGAAAGGTGAAAATCTTAGAGCAGTCTATAAGAAACATGCAAGGGATAGGGATCCAGATGAGCATGGCTTACAAAGACTTGTTCTTGCTCCTTGACGTCCAACTGCCTGCTGGTTTTAAGATGCCGAAGTTTGATTTGTATGACGAGCACGGAGATCCCATGGCCCATCTGAGAGGCTACTTGTCACGACCCCAACCCGGTCGTGATGGCGCCCAGCAGACTACTAGGCAAGCCCGACCATTTATATCAATAACCTCGTTTATTAAAAAGATAAAGTTATCATTTAAGACAAGAATCTGAAATACTGAAAATAATGCAAAAAATCTAACAAAATACCAAAACACCCTAACTAGGACCCGGTGTCACGACCATGAACCTCTAATGACGACATAATATCCTACCACAAAATTTGTCTAATACTGAAAATGCGGAAATAAAGGATAAAGATAGAGGGGAGAATCATCGGCTGCGAACGCCCTGCAGCTACCTCAATTACTCCCGGAAAGAACTCTGGATCAACTGGAATCACTCAGCCTGAGACTGCCCTAGATCTGCACACAAGGTGCAGGGAGTAAAGTGAGTACTTCCAACTCGGTGGTAATAGACATAACTAAAGTCTGAAAGTAAGAAAACACAGGGATTGCACAAGATACTATATATCTAGCAGTTCATATCTAAAACCGTAGAAACAGTATACAACAATTAATTCAGTTAAAGAATAATGCATAACAGAATGCAACACGTATAACGGTACAATCTAGTACCCGCTGCGGCGTGCAGCTCGCTCCACTTATTTAACGTCGACGA
>MU722264.1:25607-75931 GCA_026770625.1 Nicotiana glauca
GCTAAAACCATTAAAACAGATCAGATTCAAGCCTAGTTTTCATCAAAACTTCCGAAATGCGCATTCAATTAAAAACCCGACCAAACGACGTCCGAATGACCTGAAAATTTGCAGACATATCCAAAATCACCTAGAGAAGCTATTTCAACTCTCGGAATTCCATTCTGACCCTCGGATAAAAATCTCACCTATCAACCGGAATTTGCCAAAATTCAAACTTCACCAATTCAAGCCTAATTCTACACCGGACCTTCAAATTCAATTCCGATCACTCTCCCAAGTCACAAATCATCCCCCGAAGCTAACCAAACCAACGAAACTCACATCTGAGCCTTCTAACTACATAGTCAACATCCGATTGACTTTTCTAAAATAAGCTTCCTTCTAAGAAGCCAAGTGCCTCATTTCCAGCTAAAACCAATCCAACTCTATCCGATCAACTGAAACACTGATATCAAATCATATAAGGATATAATATGGGGAAAACGGGGCGGTAACTCACGTGATAACGGGCTGGGTCATAACACTATTGCAGTAAGATGAGAGGCGTCGGTAGGGAGGACAAATTATTGATGGCGTATTTCAGTTAGAGTCTGAGTGGGGCAGCTCTGGAGTGGTACACCCGCCAAGACGCTAGCAGGTGGTACACATGGGATGATATGGCTCAAGCCTTTGCCCGACATTTCCAGTACAATATAGAAATCATCCCTGATCGCATGTCCCTCGCCAATATGGAAAAGAAGCCTAATGAAAGCTTTAGGGAATACGGGCTCAGATGGAGAGAGCATGCTGCTAGAGTCAGTCCCTTGATGGAAGAAAAAGAGATGGTCGAGTACTTTCTTTAAGCTCAAGAGCCAACTTACTTCGGGCATTTGATCACAGCTATGTGTAGGCCTTTTAATGATGTGGTAAAAACGGGAGAAATGGTAGAAGATGGGCTGAAGTCTAGCAAGATCATGAGTTATTATGCTTTAAAAGCCACAACACAAGAAAACGACACAGGAAACTTGCTGGGTCAGAAGGAACATAATGATGTTGCCATAGTTGTTTTAGAGTTATGACATGGACCAAAGGGTCCACCTCACCAGTATACCCAGCCTCAACTCCAACCCCAAACCTATCCCGGATCTCCATATAATCCACCTTAGTATTATCATCCGAACAATGTCCGGTCATCTGTCCAACAACCAGGTCACTCCCTATGGCGAGCGCCAGCACTGCATAATGCATTCTTGACTTCATAACATTTTCGAGCACCCAACAACCCTAGAAAATAGGGGCAGGTAAGAGAACAAAGGCAACAAAATAGTTTCAGGCCAATTGGGGAGTCCTACATAAGTTTGTTTGAAAAGTTAAAGCATTCTGGCCTGATTGAGCCGCTCCTCGACTATACTCCAGACCCATATGCAAAAGTCTTTGATCCTGCTGTACGATGCATGTACCACTCTAATGTCTAAGGGCATAGCATTGAAGTTTGTCATTCTTTGAACAGGGAAATAGAAAGAATGATTCAAGAAGGGGTAATTATGATCAATGGCAGTGACATGGAGCATGTGAATCCTCTTGGGAACTTGTTGATTGAAGTTGATGATATTGAAATTAGTAATGGTCTTGGTAATATTGATGCGGAACTCAGTGGCTAAGATGTCGTGCTTGGTAATTGGAAAGACGCTCCATTTCTTGGTTAGCCGGAGAGGAGTTTTTGGTGGTTTATTTTGTTGTCATTTTTGTTGTCCGGGTTATTTTCAGGGTTGTAATCTGGATATTGTCCCTTGACTCAAACCCTTCTATCCTTTTATTTTGCTTATTTTGTTTAGTCGTAGTAGCTCGTTTAGTGTTGTCTAGGTTTGTTCCAAGGTTGTAACCCCAGTTCAGTTTGCTTGTTTTGTTGTTCAAACCCTTTCACCATCTTTCTAATGCAATTTTCTGTTTTCTGTTATTTCTAGTCATTTTTGTTTATTTCTCTTTTCCTTTTATAGTCCTTTTCATGTGGACTCTAGTTACATGACATACACGCATAATTCTCAGTCTGGTCTTAAAAAGTCAGTTTAAGCATGAAGCAACGGAATAATTTTGAAAACGATAAGGACATTTGATTCGACCTTTTGATTGCGAACTCGACATTTCCAAAGAGGGAGGAGCATTTGGTTACGTTCAAAAGTTCGGCGGCGAGGACTCAGATTGATTACCTCCTCCTCAGAAGGAGCGATAGAAGGTTGTGCAAGGACTGCAAGGTTATTCCGGGAGAGTCCCTCTCTACTCCACATAGGCTCCTAGTGATGGATGTCGGTCTCTGGGTGAAGAGGAAGAGGAGTGGTGCTCGGGGCCGACCGCGGATTAGATGGGGAGCTTTGACCAAGGAGAAAGCCCAGGAGTTGGAAATGAGGCTGGTTGATGGTGGAGCTTGGAGAAGTGCTGGGGATGCGGACGCAATGTGGTCAGAAATGGCAAACTTGATTAGGGAGGCAGCGCGAGTAGTGCTTAGGGTAGAAAAAGGCTATTCAGGCAGACATCAGGACGACTGATGGTGGAACGATGTAGTCCAAGGAAAAGTAGAGGCAAAGAAGGCAGCGTTTGCTAAGCTGGCAGGGAGTACGAGCGAGGAAGAGAGGAGTCTAAACAGGGAGAGCTACAAGGTGGCGAGGAGGGAAGCTAAGCTGGCGGTCACGGAAGATAAAAATGCGGCGTTTAGTCGTATGTACGAGGAATTAGGGGAGAAAGGCAGGGACAAGAAGTTATTCCGTTTGGCTAAAGTGAGAGAGAGGAAGGCTCAGGACCTAGACCAAGTTAGGTGCATCAAGGACGAGGAAGGCAGAGTTCTGATGGGGGAGTCTAAAGTCAAGCAGAGGTGGCAGTCGTACTTTCGAGACCTGCTCAACAAGGAGGGGGATCGAGTCATAGAGCTAGAGCTGGGGCAGTCAGAGCGTCATAGAGACCTTGGGTACTGCAGGCGCATTAGGGTAAAGGAGGTCGTGGGGGCTTTGCGTAGGATGAGTAGGGGTCGAGCGACCGGGCCAGACGAGATCCCAGTGGAGTTCTGGAAAGGTGTGAGTAGGACAGGTGTGGAGTGGCTGACTAGATTGTTCAATGTGATCTTCAGGTCTAAGAGGATGCCGGAGGAGTGGAGGTGGAGTACAGTCGTGCCCCTGTATAAGAACAAAGGGGATATCCAGTGCTGTAACAACTATAGGGGCATCAAATTACTAAGTCACACCATGAAAGTCTGGGAGCGGGTGGTTGAGGCGAGGGTGAGGGGGATGACGTCCATATCTGTGAACCAGTTCGGTTTCATGCCGGGCCGCTCCACTACAGAAGCTATCCACCTTGTCAGGAGATTGGTGGAACAGTTCAGGGATAAGAAGAAGGACCTGCATATGGTGTTTATTGACTTGGAGAAGGCGTATGACAAGGTCCCAAGGGAGGTGTTATGGAGGTGCCTGGAGGCGAAGAGCGTGCCGGAAGCCTATATCAGAACAATCAAGGACATGTACGATGGAGCGAAGTCTAGGGTTAGGACGGTGGGTGGAGACTCAGACCACTTCCTGGTGGATATGGGGCTTCATCAAGGATCAGCCCTTAGCCCTTTATTATTTGCCTTGGTGATGGATGCACTGACATGCCATATTCAAGGGGATGTGCCTTGGTGTATGCTATTTGCTGATGACATAGTCCTAATAGACGAGACGAGGGTCGGCATTAACCAGAGGTTGGAGGTCTGGAGACAGACCCTCAAGTCTAAGGGTTTCAAACTGAGCAGGTCTAAGACAGAATACCTGGAGTGCAAGTTTAGCGCCGAGTCGAGCGAAGTAGGCAGGGATGTGAAGCTTGGAGCCCAGGTCATCCCCAAGAGGGACAGTTTCGAATATCTTGGGTCGGTGATTCAGGCAGACGGAGAGATCGACGTGGATGTCACCCACCGTATAGAGGCGGGGTGGTCGAAATGGAGGCTTGCATCAGGAGTCTTGTGTGACAAGAAAGTACCACCGAGACTCAAGGGGAAGTTTTATAGAGCTGTGGTTAGACCTGCCATGTTGTATGGGGCGGAGTGCTGGCCGGTTAAGAACTCTCAGGTTCAGAGAGTGAAGGTTGCGGAGATGAGGATGCTCAGGTGGATGTGCGGGCACACCAGGTTAGATAAGATTAAGAATGAAGTTATTCGGGAGAAGGTTGGGGTGGCCCCAGTGGATGAGAAGATGCGGGAAGCGAGGCTCAGGTGGTTCGGGCATGTGCGGAGGAGAAGCCCTGATGCCCCGGTGAGGAGTTGTGAGCGGCTGGCGGTGGTTGGCACGGGGCGAGGCAGAGGGAGGCCTAAGAAGTATTGGGGAGAGGTGATTAGGCAGGATATGGCAATAATGCAGATTTCCGAGGACATGGCCCTTGATAGGAAAGTCTGGAGGTCTAGAATTAGGGTTGTAGGATAGGGGCTTCTAGAGCTTTTCGTACTTCTTTCCTGAGGCTAGGTGTGGTTTGGTAGGGCCCTCCATAGATGTCTTGCGTTTTGTATCGTGCTCCCTATGGTAGTTACTGTTAGGTGTTATTGCATGCCTTTTAATTTACGATTTTATGTGTAGTTATCTGTTTATGCATTTTTTGCTGGAGTCACTAATGCTCTTTTGTTTTTCCTTTTCTTTTTCTCCTCTTTCTCTTTCTTTCACTTGAGCTGAGGGTCGATTGGGAACAACCTCTTTGCCCTTTCGGGTAGGGGTAAGGCCTGCGTACGTATTACCCTCCCCAGACCCCACTTGGTGGGAATACACTGGGTAGTTGTTGTTGTTGTTGTTGTTGATAAGGACATTTGAGGGAAATAAGTAAAGGGATTTTGAGATCACTTCAAGCCCGAATTGCGTGAAACTGGTGCAGATAGAACATAAAGAAACAGTATTGAAATGCATCATGTAGCATCGGGTTGAAGCTAAAGGCAAGTTTGCCCCAAATTGGCAGCGGTCGTTTGTGGTAACGAGAATGTTATCCAATGGTGCTTTGTATTTAACAAACGTAGAAGGAAAATGTGTGGATATGGAATCAATTCTAATGTAGTCAAAAGATATTACGTATAATTTCTTTGGTTTGTTTAATTGTGTTGTTTGTATTTGGCATGCTTTGAAAATTGGAATGACGAAGACATTTTATTCTGCTATCTAAACACTTTATCCTTTGTTACCACTTTGAGCCTTATTTATTTTCTTTTATATCCCTCTTTTGGAATCAGAAGCAGAGTTTAGAAATACAGATACAAAAAAAGGAAAAAAAAAAGAAAAGAAAAAGAGAAAGAAAAAATGAGAAAAAAGTAAAGAAAAGAAAAGAAAAAGAGAGAGAGAGAGAGAGAGAGAGAGAGAGAGAAGTATCAAAAAACAAAGCAATTCCTATGTCATGAACTACGTTCGACCTGATTCCTTTTAAGGATACATAGGCAGCCTCACGGTTCGGTCCCATCGAAATAAAAATTCAAAAGTCCCCAAGCAAAGATACTGGGGCAGAAGTTGTGGTTATGTAAAAGATCTGATTCCAAAAGTTGTAATTTTGAACCCAGTCAAGTTGTTTTGAGCCTTCGTGATACCTTTTCTTTCTAACCCTATCCAAAAGCCCACATTTCGGTCCAAAGAAAGATCTTCTGACCAGTCTTCGAGAGATGTCAAGTCGAGCAAGTAGAGGTGATTCATATCAGGGGCAACACTCCGTTCTGAACAAGGAAAATAAAAATGAGAGAGTCTTATCGGTGAAAACTTTCACAGGCACCATAAGGCGATGGTAAGTTGAGAGAAAGAATAAAATGAGAGAGGCTTGATAGTGAAAACCCTTCGGGCACTACAAATCGAATAAGGACCGTGAATCAGATTGGAAAATCGGAGCATTGAAGCCCAGTTTCACTGCGAAGAGGTACAATAAGAGTCGTACATTATACTTGCTTGACAGATTAGGCCACTTAATCTAAAGGTGCATGTCATGGTCATTAGAGTTGGTATCCACATATGATAAGTGCATAGTCCTCTTGTTAGGAATCATCTCTTTCCATTGTCCTGACTCTGTTCCTTTTGTCTTGTTTTCTTCCTCTTCTTGAGTCTGTTTGGTCAGAACAAGTGAGAAATGACTTCAAAATTTGCCACCAGCTTTTCAATTGCACAAACGGAAGCTGTCTTGCACATCAAAGTGGCATAGGTTAGGAAGGAATGATAGGCACACTGAGTTGGCAACAATCAATGTGTTTTGGGATTCATGTGAAATGCAAAGGTTCAGTATATGGCAATTCATGAGCACAATGCTACAAATAAAGAGTACTGGGTTTAAAAGGATCAAATGTGTTTTATGTGATAAGGGTGACAGAGAAAGTGGTTAGTCAATAAACAAGCAATGTCTTTCAAGTTGAAATCAAAGTTATCATGGCAAGTGAAGGAGCAATGGCCTCAAAGTCAAGGACACAAACCAACCACCATGTTTAAACTCACAAGTTTTCTTTGTCTGAAACAGGGAGGAAGGCCATGTTCATATCAAAGCTTGGAAACTTGAATTTTTCAGGTGTAATGCCCCAGTTATGTTTATGCAAAGGCTATTGAGAAGATCACACATTACCCCTAGGAGACGCACTTCCTAGTCTAAGTTTTTAAAGTTATATTTTGTGGTAGGAAACACACTTCCTAAATTAAAATTTTACCCCTAGGAGAAGCACTTCATAGTTTGAATCATATGAGTTTGAGTCACTAAGGCTTTATCCCTAGGAGACACACTTCCTAGTCTAAGTCTTTCAAGTTATATTTTGCTCTAGGAGACGCACTTCCTAAATCAAGATTCCATCCCTATGAGACGCATTTCTTAGTCTGGGTCTTTCAGGATACACCTGTAGGATACGCACTTCCTAAATTGAGAGCTCATTCGTAGGAGACGCACTTCCTAGTTTCAGTCATTTAAGTTCGGCCTTAAGAGATGCACTTTCTACTCTGGTTCGTTGAAGTTTCACCCATAGGAGACACACTTCCTAGTAGGGATCTTTCAAATTATACTTTTTAGGAGACGCATTTCCTAGTTTGAGTCATTGAAGTTTCACCCGTAGGAGACACACTTCCTAAGTTGATTTTCACCCATAGGAGATGCACTTCCTAAATTGAGAGTTCATTCATAGGAGACGCACTTCCTAAATTGAGAGTTCATTCATAGGAGACGCACTTTCTAAATTGATAGTTCATTCATAGGAGGCGCACTTCCTAGTTGAGTCATTGAAGTTTCATACCTAGGAGACACACTTCCTAAGTTGATTTTTACCCATATGAGACGCACTTCCTAAATTGATAGTTCATTCATAGGAGACGCACTTCCTAGTTGAGTCATTGAAGTTTCACACCTAGGAGACGCACTTCCTAAGTTGATTTTCACCCATAGGAGACGCACTTCCTAAATTGATAGTTCATTCATAGGAGACGCACGTCCTAAATTAAGAATTCATTTGTAGGAGACGCACTTCCTAGTTGGGTCATTGAAGTTTCACACCTAGGAGACGCACTTCCTAAGTTGATTTTCACCCATAGGAGACGCACTTCCTAAATTGATAGTTCATTCATAGGAGACGCACTTCCTAAATTAAGAATTCATTTGTAGGAGACGCACTTCCTAGTTTGAGTCATTAGAGTTTCACCCCTAGGAGACACATTTCCTAAGTTGATTTTTACCCATAGGAGACACATTTCCTAAATTGATAATTTATTCATAGGAGATGCACTTCCTAAATTGAGAGTTCATTCATAGGAGACGCACTTCCTAGTTCGAGTCATTTAAGTTCGGCCCTAGAAGGCACACTTCCTAGTCTGGGTTTTTGAAGTTTTACCTGTAGAAGACGCACTTCCTAATCAAGGCCTTTCAAGTTATTCTTTTAGGAGATGCGCTTCCTAAATTGAGAGTTCAGTTATAGGAGACGCACTTCCTAGTTTGGTTGATTCAAGTTTCACCCCTAGGAGACACACTTCCTAGTTTGGTTCATTCAGGTTTTATTTTAGCAGACGCATTTGCTAGTCAAAGTGTCTTGGTTTTACTCGTAGGTGACGCAAATCTTAGTCTAGTATTTTACTCTCATCATTGCATCAATATTATAAGTGGTTTACAATTTTGCCAACAACTCGCAAATCTTCCTAGTGCAAACTGGGGCAGAAGAACATCTCACATTACAATTCAAGTTCAGCAATCAGGCACCCACCTGAAGGAAAGGGAAAAACATCTCACATTACAATTCAAGTTAGCAACAAAAGAAGCTCGCGGCAAGAATACGAGTCAACAGTCCGAGGTGATCAACAAAAGTTAGTCACAATAAAGAAAAAAGAGAAAGGCAAGAAGTTAATCCAAATGCAGAAGTTGATGGAAGATGTGAACTGCTTAAGACACGATGGAAGTCACAAGCACTACATGTCCGGTCTTGATCCAAAAAGCTGAAAAAGAACGAGCTAGCACCTGCAGCTAACAAGCACCAAGGTTCAAATCTAAAGTGTGCATGAAGAACCCTTCAAGACTCAAGATCAAGCTTCAGAAGATTTATAGATATGAATCTTGTAACTCGTAGTTGACAGGCTTAGTTAGTCTTTTTCATTTGATTTTTGATGTAATAATAGGAACCGCGGACCAGAACCTCGACGGCACCTCAATCGGCTCTCCACCTTGGTACTCCATCTCCTCATTCACCTCTGAACTACACATGACCTTATTCTTTTATAGCCAATGATATGTAGGCAGCTTAGATACCATGTCTTGGTCACATTCTCCTTCCTCTTAGTTTTTTTGTCTCATCAAATAAGGGTGAGGTCAAAAATCATGTCTAGTCGTTCTTTGTCTGAAAACACTTCGTATTTTCAGTCAAAGAGGGGCAGATGTAGACATGTGACTTTTTACCATCCCCAAGATTTTTTATATTTTAGCATGTAAATATTTAATGTAGGCCTAATATAGCTATTTCAACTATTTTTGACTTCTTTACTTTATTTTTATCATAAAAATAGAAAATTACAAAAAATATTTTAATTTACGTATCTTTCATAAATTTAAATAAAAATATACAAAAATAGTACATTATTTTTTTATTTTTACATAATCTTGAAAATTCAAAAAATATGTAGCATTTACAGTAAGGATTTAATTTTGCATTTTTAAATCAATTAGTAATTTATCTGCTTTACAAAAATGGAAAAATCACAAAAAGTAGTTTATTTTGCATTATTCAATTTTTAGATTTGAATTTTGTTGGTTTTTATTTAATTTGGTATTTAATTAGTTGTAATGATAATTAGGGTTAATTAATTTAATTTTCTAAGGTAATTTAGGTAGTCTAGTTTAGGGGAAGTGTTTACCTAACTTAGGAAGTTTCTATAATGGTAGGGTTTAGGAAATGCAATAGCTAAATTAAAAAAAATGGCACTATGTTAAGTGGATACAATTAATATGGAAAAATAATTTGTGGTGGAAATGACACTAACATTGATGATTATAAGAGCCAAAGATACACTCTGAAAAAAAAAACAGTCGCCCACCATCTTATTTCAACTATTCTCCACTCAAGAAAATACTGTCACATACGCACAGTAAAGGAAGGGAGGCTTTTCTCATTCTTTTGGGAGGACGAATTAGACAGAGCAATCATTTAGCTCTTAGTCTTCTGTGGATTCCAAAAAATGAAAACCAAAGAGGAACGCAACTTTTGAGAAAGAAAAGGACCCTCCCTGAAGTTTCTTCTTCTTCAAACCCACCTTCACACCAGCCTGAAAATTAGCCATCCTCGACCCTTTTCTTCAACGCTAGTAACACTTTCTCCATAACCACCCTCCAGTCAACGAGCTCCCTCACCATCACAAACAAAATACACACACAATCACAGAGTAAGGAATAGGAGGGGACGGACATAGAGTTTTCGAATGGAAACATCAATATTCCTCCATTACTGCTCATAAGTTTCCGGTGCCGTTGCGTTTCTGTTTGGGTTTGGAGTTTATCCGGCGTCAATTTCATCTGTTGTAATTTCATTGGAGATGCTTGCTATAAAAGAGAGGTTTTGTTAATAAAGGTGCAATCTTCTTTCTCAAATCTTTATTTACGTATTTGTGGGTGTCATGTTTAAATATTGGTTTGAGTTCTTTTTTCTGTTTTTTTTTGGTAAAATTGTTGCTTGAACCCGTCACATTCTTGTTCTAATATTTTCCTTGATGATATTCCTACTGGTTCAAGCATATGAATATGGCTGTATGAGATAATAATGATTCTACTGAAAATATTAACAATGCAGTGTGGATTCTCTCTTAGTTGAACTTTTTGAAGACTACGTACATTTCTTGGTCATACATATTATACAAAGACCATTAAGGCCATATCATGTTCGATGATGAAACTTGTTTCAGAGTTAGTTGTGATAGTTATAACATAATATCATTTCGTCCTTGATTTCTGATAATAACTTAGAGGCGTTGCTAAGTTTGAATAGTAAAATAGGCTAAAACTATATTACTTTGGAATGGCGGACAATGATGGATTCCTCTAGTTTATTTGGTTTGTTTGAACTAAAAGAGTAAGAAGTCTATTGTTAAATTCGTTGATTCTATTGTAGGGTGGTCTAATGAATTATAATTTGAATTAGAAGTTGTCCCAATATTGTTTTCTATATACTTTTGGCCTCGCAATAATCTCAAATTTAGAAAAATAATTATGGACATCCGTAGTTTACTTTAGTTGAGTAAAATCCTTTGAAATTAGAATCGAGGTGTGTCATTAGTTGAATTTTCCATGGCTCTCTCAAACTTGAAAGTGTGTAGTTGCTTCAAGCGCGCTATTTAAAAATTACTTCCCTAAACTCGGGTGTGCATTTATGTGACCCAAATCCAAATCTCAACAGCGTTAGATAAAATGTGTCGTAGACTGCGGGTGCATTTATGTGACGTGGTTCAAGACATGTTTTATATGACGTTGAATATTTCCTAAAAATGATAATTGAATAAAAACGGGTATAAAGTTAAAATTGCACATAAGTTTGAACATGTACTAAAAATCAAATAATTAGGCCAATTATAACAGTTGAGAGACCGTGCTAGAATCACGGAACTTGAGAATGCCTAACACCTTCTCCCGGGTTAACAGAATTCCTTACCCAAGTTTCTGGTTTGCGGACTGTAATACAGAGTCAACTTGTTTCCTCGATTCGGAATCGTATCGGTGACTTGGGACACCATAAATATCCCAAGTGGCGACTCTGAATTTTAAGTAAATAATCCCGTTTCGATTGTCACTTAAATTGAAAAAACTCCCTTGTACCCCATTCCGGGTGTAGGAGAAAGGAGGTGTGACAACATTTACCCGTCAATTAGTCATATAGGTGATATCACGACCCTAGTGCCCTTCTCCCTATTAGATACAATCTTAGCAATTATCTCGTAGCATAATCTAGTTTCAATTAGTAGTTTGATAATCGTAGTTTATAATTGAAAAACCCAAAAATGTTAGAAATGACATTTAGATCAATTACACGATTCTAGTCTAGATAGATACCCAGCTCCAATTTCTAGCTCTTTGAGGAATTCGACCCTGACCCTCATATCGGGTAAAAGATATTGCGACCCTCTCTTCCTACTTTGTAGTAGTATGGAGTTGGTTGCGATCAGGAAACGCACTTCCTGAATTGAGATTTCACCATTAGGAGACGCACTTCCTAGTTTGAGTCATTTAAGCTCGACCATAGGATTCACACTTCTTAGTGTGGTTCACTGAAGTTTTACCTGTAGGAAACACACTTCCTAGTCTGGGTCTTTCAAGTTATATTTTGTTTTATAAGGCACACTTCCTAAATTGAGAGTTCATACATAGGAGACACACTTCCTAGTTTGGTTCATTCAAGTTTCACCCGTAGGAGACGCATTTCCTGATCTAGGTCATTTAGTTTTAATTTTTAGCAAACACATTTGCTGGTCAAAGTTTCTTGGTTTTACTCACAAGAGATGCATACCCTAGTCGAGTCTCTAGTTTACTTTCATCATTGCATCAATAACACGTGGTTTATAGTTTTACTAACAACTCACAAATCTTCTTAGTGTAAATTGGGGCAGAAAATTTTGTTTGTTTTGTTGTTTTGATTACATGCACCCACCTGAAGAACAAGGGAATTAATTTCGAATTATTTCAGGTTTCAAGTGAGTAGCAGAAGCTCGCAACAAGAATGCAGGTCAACAGTCCGAGATGACCACAGAAGAAGTTTCAATCCAAGAAAGAAACAAAAAACAAAACAAAAATAAAAGAAAAAGAAAAGAGGGAAGTGAATCCAAATGTAGAAGCATATGAAATATGTGAGCTGCTCAAGACATAGCTGAAGTCACGAGCACTGCACATCTGGTCTTGATCCGAAGAAGCTGTGGAAGATTGAACTAACACCTCCAGCTAACAAGCATCAAGATTCAGATCAGAGTCCGCATGAAGAACCATTCAAGACTCAAGATCAAGCTTCAGAAGACTTATAGATAGGAATCTTGTAACTCGTAGCTGATAGGCTTAGTTTGTCTTTTGAATCTTGATTTTGATGTAATAACAAGACCGCAGACCGAAACCTCGACGGAACAATACTCACTCGACTCTCTAACTCATCTCTTCCTCATTTTCCCGAACTACACTGACATGATTCCTTTATAGTCAAGGATATGTAGGCAATCTCAGAAGCAAAGTTCGGTCAGATCTTTCAAAAATGCTTCCCGCGGAGTATCAAATAGGCAAAAATCGCTCGTATCCGCTCACTTTATCTTTGACCGAAAATTCTTTGTGTTTCCGAGCAAAGAGGGCCAGCTGTGAGCACAAGATTTTTTTCCTATGTGAAATACTCCTACAAATTAAAGAAATAGATTTTCCCCCAATTGTTTGCAATTTTATAGGATTTTTGTTAATTGTTTGCATTTCTTTGCATGTTTACTTTTATTAAAATCATGAAAAAAATACCAAAAATACCATGTATTGCATTTAGATTTTGTGTTCACATTTTAGGATTAATTAATTGCTTTATTAAAAATAAAATTACAAAAATGGCTCATTTTACATTCTTAGCTTTCAATTTTGAATTAGTAAGTTTTCTCCTTAAATTTAGGATCAAATAATTTTTATAAATATTATAGTTAGATAATTAGATTAATTTTACAATTTGAATTAATTTAGGAATTTAATTAATTAAAGAAAGAAAAAAAAAGAAAATGAAATTGAAAAAGGCTAGTTATTTAAATTTAATTGGGCCAAACATTTCAGAAGCCCAAATTTTCCCCCAACCCAGCCCAGACTGGGTCGACCTGACCCAACACCCAAAACCTGGACCCTTATACAATTAATGTTAGTTGTATGAGACACAAAATAAAACTTTCTTAAAACAAATAACGCCGATTTTGATTCTTCTGAATTTAGAATTAATACAACACACACAGCTACCACTAGCAATAATCCATTAACATAGCTAGCTTAGTCCATGGCCCCCCTAGTCAACATTACTTCGACGACTAGGACTAGCTGCAGTCTTAATTTCATATCTACCATTTTGAAGTTTCAAATCCTGTTGACAATTAATGATTCATTACAGGCTTGATTTACATCAATCTTTCTTCTGTTTATTTTTTCTTCACTACAGTTAGAATTGATAATTTTAATTTGTTTTCTAGCTAGTAATTTGTTTGGTAATGTACAGAGAAACAAGATTTAGGACGGGATTATTGCAAAATTGATACTCTGTCCAGTTTATTTCGTAGCACATTGGATCCTTTTACGGTTGGGTATTCTAATTTATCTTGTAAAAAGACGTGAAAAATCAAAAAATGGTCCCTCTTCTGTCGCAAGTGGTACAGAAAATGTGGATTACAATAGCTAAAGCGTAAGTCTGTCTTATTGTTGGCCTTGCAATTTTTGGAGTCTTGATTGGCGGCTTTTCACCCTTGAGGCATCACTACTTGAGTTGTTCTGAATGGTCAAAATTTTCATTTAAGCGGCGAAGCTACATTTTAAGTTTATGAGTTTTAAAATCCAGAAAGTTCACTGGAATTTGGATAAATTGTTTATATATTAAATATATTTCTAACAATAATACATGGTCTTGACCAAAGATTTAATGAACCGGTAAGCAGAATTGTTGCTCCGATCCTGATTTTCAATTCGCGAACACACAAGAGAAGCTACCTACTGCATGTTACTCTTCCGGTTTCATTTTTAAATCATGGTATTCGGCTGAATACAAAGTTTAATAAAGAAATATTTAAAAAAAATGCCGGCTTAAAATATACTATGACATTAGTGTAACTATAAAAAATATGTCATTAAAGGTTAAATAAGACTTTTAAAATTACCAATATAATGCAATGTGCTCATAATAAAAAGTACATTTTATTTTTCGAGATAAATTAATTAAAAAAGAAAATTAATGCAGGTATTCCACGCCTCTTGTTAGCTGCTCCAAATTAGTAGTTTAGCAAAGCACTTGGGCAAAACAGCTAGCCAGTGAATGAAGATTGGCCAACAAATGTCATGCTAAGGAAACAAATACACAGAAAATAGATTAAGTAAAATAGACATTCACTTTGATTCGTCATTCTACAATGTCCAATATTATCCTGTTGGCTGTAGAGTCCAAAACCTAAATAATGATATTTTCGACTCAAAATACCTATATACAGTTAAAAAAAAGTTACGTTTCTAACCAAAACGTAGTATTATATTGCGTTTTAGTTAAACGGAAAGTTAGCCGTTAATGTAAAACGTAGTATAATATTGCGTTTTAATTAATAATTTATTTTTTTAATATAAAACGCAGTATAATACTATGTTTTACTAAAATACAGTATTATATTGCGTTTTACTTGAATTTTGGGCCCACCAATAAGTGTTCTGTGGATAACTGACATAACAATAATTCAAATACATAAAGTGTGGTATTATACTGCATTTTACATAAAAACAATTCTGCACCCCAAGTTAGGACTTGCCTTATTTAAAGGCGTTAAGATTTTATGAAAATACATTCAAAACTTTCGTTCAAACTTCCGTTCATACTTCTCTTCTTGTCATCAAGCAATTTTTATAATGTCTGAAGAGCCGAAAATAAGGGTTTCGTTATATTTGGGGGGTGAGGTTATAATGGAGAATAACTCTGTGAGGTATAGTTCATCTCCACAGTGTCATGTTAAATTGCCGCTTACAATGGAGTACGATAAATTGATATCGTTGTTACATAAAAAAATGAGTGTGAGGAAACATTCGGTGAACCTTAAAGTAACCGGTAGATTTTCGTATTCTGTGACTCCGCATGAGTTTGCTTATTATTCTGAGTTTAACATCGAAGATGATGAAACTTTTAGAGATTTTTTGCGAATTTCGGATGAATACAGGAAATTTATTGTAATAAAATTATTGAAAATGTACGTTAAGGTTGAAGACGTTCCCAACAATGAGGGTGTGCATAGTAGAGATAACCCCCAGTCATCAGGTGGTTTTTCTGGAGCAGTTTCTGCCGGACGGTAAGGGATTCAGCTACGGAGGTATACAAGGTTGTATGTCGTAGAGACTTTATGGGTTGTCATTGGATGTTACGTACTAGTAAGAAGAAATCAGGGTTATGAAAAGTGGGTAAATATATTAGCACCCACAAATGTGAAATGGACACATTCAATGAGAATCACTTCAACCTGAATGTAGACTTGATTTCTCTTGTCTTGATTCCATACCTGGAAGTGTCCATTAGGTTCAAGATTAATGAGTGTATTGCAACCGTCCACCAGGAGTATGGGTGTACTATAACCAAAAGAAAGGCATATCCCAGGCGCAAACGTGCCTTTGAAATTATTTATGGTGACTGGGATAAGTCTTTTTTATCTCTGCCTAGGTACATGGCCGCACTGCAACACTTTAACCCCGGAACTGTTGTTGAATGGAGGCGTGAGCGGAGTCCGGACAAACCCGAATATATTTTCAACTATGTTTTCTGGTCATTTAAACCAGCAATTGATGGTTTTGTGCATTGTCATCTTGTAGTTTCCATAGACGGTACTCATGTCTATGGAAAGTATGATATTGAGCTTTTTATTTCAATTGCAGTAGATGCCAACGGGCAAATATTTCCGCTAGCTTTTACTATTTGTGCCAACGAAAGTGAAGAGACGTGGATGCTTTTTTGAACCACTAGAAGTAGCATGTTGTCAAACAGCGTTCAAGTATTTATCTAATATCTGATCGACATGGTGGTATTTTAAATTCTGTATGGCATTTGCCTGAATGGAAGGAACCCTATGAATACCACATTACTGTGTGAGGCACCTGAAGGCCAATTTCCAGAAGAAATATCACGACAAGGCCTTGCATGATTTAATGTGGACGGCAGCAACTAAGCATCAGCAGTGCAAATTCACGAGGCGCAAGGAAGCAATCTGCCAGTTAGATCCACGAGCCTCTACATGGCTGATGGGACATGAGCTTCATATGTGGACATTACATGCTGATGGTGGCAGATGATGGAGAGCCATGACTACAAATGTGTCGGAGTCATTTTGGGAACTGGGTTTGCGTTTGAAGAGTCGCCACCTAATGATTAGGGTGCATTAGGACACCAGAGGAGTTCGATTTGAATAACCAGAGGTAGGGTAAGGGCTTGAAATTATTCTAAGGGGAAGGTGTTAGGCACCCCTCAAAATCCACTAGTGTAATTCCCGGCCAGACAATTATTGTGAATTTGGATACAATCAACATATAAGCAAATAAGGCTCAAATAAGAGGGGGCTTTAACATATAAAGGTTTGGAAGTAGACAAGATTGAAAGAGTAATTAGAAAAAGCTAATTTTTTTTAAATAAAGAGTTAAAATGCTGAAAAGAAACAAAGAATAAAGAAAAGGGGGTCCTAGGTTTATTAAAAATATGGATCACCCCACACAATGTCTGGTAATCACTCCTCAACGAGGGGCTACACGTGACATTATTACGTGGTTATCATATCCATATCTACCCCGCCCACCCCGTTAAGGTATTAAAGTGCGGAATGGTCTCGATTACTTATTGCATGCTATTACCCGTCCTAATCCTATCAGTCCCGGAGGCACTTAAGACTATTAATCCTAAAAGGGGAGGGATATTAGGCTTATTTGAGGTTTCAAAGGTCAAAAATCTAAGGCGACATACAAAACACACATTGCACATTTTAGGGGAAAGCATATAAACAAACAGAGGCTCAATCACACCTCCTTGAACAGAAAAATATGTAATTAGCATGACTTTCACATACTTTTTAGGTCTGATTAACACCAAATGTGAGAGAGCTTAAATATTGAGGCAGACTGATTTATTACATAGTTCAGATAAGAAGCCCGAATCAGGCCTGCCTGGTGGTTGCAGTTAATAAAACAGATTCAGTGTATAGTTATTACCCTAAGGCTTGCCTAAGCGTTAAGACGGGGTCCTATAGGCATGATATCTACTGAATTTAGAAGGTAATAAGACATTAAAACTCGAGGCGAGTTATTTGAAAACCCTATAGGCATGCTTGCTAAACTTTGGTTAAGCGAGGGACTCAGATTATTAAAGAGAGGCTAAATTTAAACGAATTGATTACAAGTTCTGTAACTGACAGTATCCATTATTACTGATTTTATACCTAACACTGAGTGAGGCGAACCAGATTCAATTAGAAACTCTTATAGGCATGCTTTATATGCATTGCTGATTTTTTAAAACCTTATAGACATAGCATCTAGGCGCAGAAACTTGTTTTCAAACCTATAGGCATGGTATCTAATACAGAAGTAGTTTAAACCTATAGGCATGGTGTCTAAAATACGGAACTGGTTTTTAGACTTATGGATATATCTAAATGTGAAACTTTGTTCAAAACCATAGGGCATGTTATTTATATGCAGAATTAGACATCCAATAGAAATGATTTCTATGATGTATTTGAATATGCAGCATTGTAATAGACCTATAGGCATGATTTGTATATCTATAGACATATAGGCATGGTTTCTATATGTATTTGAACTTGCAAAATTGTAATAGATCTATAGGCATGATTTCTACCCTTTGCATGCATAGTTACCCACCCCTTTTTTAACTATCCACCCCCCAAGCGTTTATTACAACTTATTACAAACCAGAATGAATAAAATTACATCAGAAAAAGTAAAAAAAATACAACCAAAGGAGAGCCTAATTCAGGCTTCCTGTCTAAATTATGAGACAGACTAACTCAAAGACCACTGATCCAAAGCCTTTCTCCAATTTGAGTGTCAAAGTTCCCTAAGAGACTCAATGGGACTCTGGGCAGTGCTCACACCCAAATTGTTTCACCAGAATAGGGACAAGTGCAGTGTGGAAGAGCCAGCCCTCAAGTGTCCAAGTTCAGAGGGAGCTCAATGAGTCCCAAGGCAAGGCTCACAAGAAGGGGGGAGGGGCAGAACTTAAAGTCTAAGAGAGAGTGCAAGTGAAGAAACATAATTTAAAAGAACTCAGAAAGTAAAGAAGAGGGGAAGGAGTGCAGGGAAACAGTCATAAACAAGTCATACAAAAAGGGTTCAGGGATTGGGGAAATTGCCAAATAGCCTATGTACTTTAGGCATTAGCTAATCCTGGGAATACACAACAACAGAGAAGCTGTTATGCCTACAGAATCAACAAGAGTACACAACACATGATGGTGACATAGAGGTTATGATTCCAGGGGAATCAAGTTTGAGCCATAGACAATAATGTTTAGTACTGTCATGACTCAAACAAACCATTAACATCAAACACATTGGGGTAGGGGGTTTGGGATTCATAATAGGAGGAAATTATAGCATGCTAAAGTAAATGCTGAACAAAGCACAAACAGTAGGCAGACATGCAAGTAAATGTATTAAATAAACACTTGTTTGTGATTGCTGAAAATCTTAAACAGGACATACCAGTTTCAAGGAAGCAAAATGCAGTAAAAAGAAGTAGCAGGACTTGAAAAATAGGCCATAGTACAAGTAACAAGAGGGAATGTTTTTTTAATATGAGCGTGAGTTCAGAAAACTAAGGGTGTTAGTGCGTCTTTGTGTCAATGAAAGAGCCATATATTTATAGTGTGAAAATAGGCAGAAACTAAGGAAGAAAAATAATTATGGAACTGTGTACCAATTAAAATCAATCAGTGTAAAACCTCCTTTAATTAGGAATTTTAAACCCAAAGGGTAAATGGCAGAAGACTTTTAAGGAAGGAGATCAAGTAAGCACCTTGTGCAAAGTAGGCAATTAGGGGTAAATACATAGGGTGTTTAATTAAGGGAAGAGTTAATAAAGAATATTTGAAATACACGGTTGTCCAAATAAGGCAAGAAACACAATAAATGAATCATCACATAGTAAATCAAGGAATCAAGGATTCGAAGTTACAAATAAACTAAGTCAGAAATAGGAGAATCGAAAGGCTAAGGAAAGTTTTCAAATCAACCTAAGAAACAGGGAAATTAGTAAAACAAGGAAAGAATCAATCAGACTTACACAAGGAGGTCTGAAATCAGTCCATAATTAAGGGTTATTTTGAGAGGGAAATTTAGCATGTATAAAGAGTGCACAATCATTAGGCATATGAGGTTAAACCATGGCAAAAAGAAGCAGCAATAATAATTAGAAAGTCTATAGATAGTGAAACATGGTAATCAAATAGGTCGACTTAGTAATAGGGAGAAGAGGGTATCAGAAGCATGTAAAAGTCAAGTAAAAGACCTTTCTGGAAAGTATAGTTTATTTCAAAGATTGCAAGAAACCAAATCAGAAGTTGAAACAAGGACTTTGAATCCAGTCGAGCAACCTCCAATAGACGAAGCAGTTTTCAGAAGCTCGAATAGGTCCAAAGGAATTAGGGCTTTGAAATGAAACAAATTCAGAGATGAGGAACAAGCAAGTCACATAGCAAACAGTCTCAAAACTCGAATGAATCCCCAAATTTTAGGGTTTTCACCATCAATCGAGTATAGAGTTGAAAGACAAGAGAATCAGGCAAAACTATCGACAAAGAAAAATAAAATCAGAAGCCTTAAGAAGAACTAAGGCTTTTAACACATAGAAACACAGTAGAAGAATAACATAAGAAACACAGAAGAAGAATCAACATAAGAAACTCAGTAGAAGAACAACATAAGAAACACAATAGAAAAATCAACATAGAAACACAATAGAAGAATCAACATAGAAACACAGTAGAAGAATAACATAAGAAACACAGTAGAACATGTTGAAAATCAGAGAAAACTTTAAAGGATAACTTAACGAAACCCTAAATCGAAAAAAGATGAAGGTTCTGAAGGTATAGTTTTGAAAGAATTTTGAGAAAATGTTTAAAAGCTTAGAGAAAACACAGATCGACAACGGATCTAAAAGAATCAGAAAAACCTCGAAGGTTAGGGTTTCAGAAAAAAAACCCAGATGGTGAGAAAGGCTTGGAAGGTCATTGATCCGAGCAGGAGAAGTCAAGATCAGGCTTGAACAGTCATGGCTGGCCGGAGTAATGTCGGACAGAGCCATAGAACTCGAATGAAACCAAGTTTGGGCCAAGCTTCTTCAAGGTTTGGCCTTGAAACCATAGTAACCAGGCGTGTAGGAGTCATAGGAGGCAGATGCAGGCTTTTAATGGCTTTGGAAGCCATGGATTCAGGCGACTTTAAAGTGGAGGTGGAAGGAGGCGGCTAGGGTTTCTGAGGAAGCTTGAGAGTGAATTTGGGAGAAGTGGGAATTCAAGGGCGGCTGCAAGTGCAAAATGATTAGGTTTAGGGGTTAGGTCAGGTTAAAAAGGAAGGGGCGGATGTGAGCCGTTGATCTGAATGATCAACGACTGGGATTAAAATGGGGGATCCGGGCGGGTTATTTAAAGGGTTATGGGTCGAGTAGATTAGGTAATTGGGTTTTAGAAATTGGGTCTAATTAGAGGTTCAAATCCGGCTAAAATTGAAATGCAAACATGCTATCATTTAAATAGCCATTTTCCCCTCATTTATTTTATAAAAAATAGTAAAATAATTTTTGGGAGTGAATTAAAGGTACTAAAATGATTAATAATACATAATTATTAAATTAAAAATATTGGAGTTAATTTATAACTATAAATACAATTAAACCTTAAAAGAGGCCAATATTGCAATTACATGCAATTTGGCTTAAAAAATACCAATTAAATTTATAAAAATATGCAAAAATTATGCTATCTATATTTTAGCATATATATGAGAATCCAACAAATAAATCACCAAAAATGGTGATTTTGGGGATAAGTATTGGGTTTTCCCTTGATAAAATAGGGTAATAAATTGATTTAAAAATCTTTGAAACATTAAGGAAAAATAATAAAACATTGGGACATGCTTATATATGCATATACATGCTATTTTGAATGTATTTTGCATATTAAAAATATACAGAGAAATTAGGTATCAACAACTGCCCCTCTTTACCCGGGAAGGATGAAAGAGTTGTCATGTAAAGATATGATGGCCAATTTTGACCTGGCGGAACGGTTTGAAGAGGACTTAGGCCGTGATCTGGCTTCTGAGCTACCTACATATCCCTGGTGTTACAGGAATCAGGCCGTATGTAGTTCCAGATCCGCCGGCGAAGTATGTCGATGGAGACTTTCAAGAACGGACGCAATATTTAGGACGGGGTGAATGGTTAAGGTCTGATAGGGCTGCGGGAACTGGAGCGAGATCACTCCTGTTGAGATGGCCGTTGCTTGCCGGTTTACCTGCAAATAAGCAAATACTAGCATATATTGTGCATAAATTTAAACTTGATGCAAATTCCCGTCGGACCATGAATGTTGTCTTTGGACGGTTAGGATGATGTCTTTGGACCATGATGTCCTGGGCCATGATGTGTATAATAAAGGATTTGCAGGCCATGAAATGGTGTCCTCGGCCCATGAGGATGGTACCTCCGGACTATGACGCCTTTGAATAATGACATGCAAAAAAATAAATTAAAAGGGGTCCTCAGGACATGACATGGCGTTCTCGGGCTATGCAAATAGTGCCTCCGAATAATGACGCCCTCGGATAATTTAGCGATCTTTCAGCCCATGGAATGCAGTATTTGGCGATCTTTCAGCCCATGGAATGCAAAAGGTGGCGATCTTTCAGCCATTCAAATGTAAATAAAGTGGCAATATTTCTCCATGCAAATGTAAATAAAGTGGTGATCTTTCAGCCGTGCAAGCGTAAATAAAGGTGGCGATCTTTCAGCCATGCAAACGTAAATAAAGTGGCGATCTTTCAGCCATGCAAGAATAAATAAAGTGGCGGTCTTTCAGCCACGCTAGCATAAATAAAGTGGCGATCTTTCAGCCATGCAAATATAAATAAAGTGGCGATCTTTTAGCCATGCCAATGTAAATAAAGTGGCGATATTTCAGCCTTGCAAATGTAAATAAAGTGGCGATCTTTCAGCCGTGCAAGCATAAATAAAGTGGTGATATTTTAGCTATGCAAATGTAGATGGAGACAATTTTTAGTCTCGGAAGGCAGAATGGTAGCCTTATGCAATGCAGAAAATGCAGATGGAACGGTGTTTAGTCTCGGAAGGCAGAATGGTAGCCTTATGCAATGCAGAAATGCAAATGGAGACAGTGTTTAGTCTTGGAAGGCAGAATGGTAGCCTTATGCAATGCAGAAAATGTGGATGGAGACAGTGTTTAGTCTCGGAAGGCAGAATGGTAGCCTTATGCAATGTAGAAATGCAGATTGAGACAATGTTTAGTCTCGGAAGGTAGAATGGTAGCCTTATGCAATGCAGAAAATGCGGTTGGAGACATTGTTTAGTCTCGGAAGGCAGAATGGTAGCCTTATGCAATGCAGAAATGCAGATGGAGACAATGTTTAGTCTTGGAAGGCAGAATGGTAGCCTTATGCAATACAGATGGAGACAGTGTTTAGTCTCGGAAGGCAGAATGGTAGCCTTATGCAATGCAGAAATGCAGATGGAGACAGTGTTTAATCTCAGAAGGCAGAATGGTAGCCTTATACAATGCAGGAATAAAATAAAGTGGCAAATGGTAACAATAGAAGCATCGTATAACTTCCTCACCAAGGACCACATGCGGCGCATAGGCGCTAATGACGTTTAGGGTGTACTCATCAACCACCAACTTAATAACCATCAATCTATCATTCACTTGTCTAACTTTGACCACAGACTCTCTACGTTCCCTATCCACCAAGATACCCACTCCATTCTTACCTCTCTCGACCCCTGAGTACCAAAGTTTATACCCGTCCGCATCCTTCGCACTCAACCCTACCCACTTTATCTCCTAGACACACGCTATATTGACCCTCCTCTTTTGGAGAATCTTCACCAACTCTATAGACTTACCCGTCAATGTACCTACGTTTCATGACCCGATTCTTAACCTATAGGCACCCTTGTTCCCTTGCCTCCCGACTCACCCCCTAACCCCTGCCCTACTTCCCGCCCACTCCCCGCTCCCCCCGAGGATATGACCTCACTCGACCATCCCAGACCATAGCCACTATACGTACGACAGATTAGGGGGAATCACTAACACACACAAGGCAACGGACCAAGTTAGACAAAGACACTCTACAGCTATAAGCATTAATATGATGGATAAACAAATAGGAACAAAGATTGCAATAATTTAACTAACACAATAAAGTAAAATGAATAAGGGGAGGTAGCAACTCCCGCGAGTAGAACCTGGGGTTTGTCTTGGTATATACGACGATGTTGCGTCCACCTAGCATGTTCACGTCTAACTCCTACCGACCCTTATCGGGGTTGTTCCTTTTGTCCGAACACGCACGTCCCGCTCACCGCTAATAGCCACAGTCCCTAACCTAGACTTTCGACTTGGTGTATTCTGTATGCTGAGAAACTCGACGCACTGCCCTTATTCCTGCCACCTGGAATGCTCTACTGCTTTTGCGCATGCACTTCCCTCTCGCCACCAAACAGTCACAAAAATGCTACCTGTAACACACAAAACACACCACGGGACCAAGAAAAATAAAGGCATAAAGGGCTTCCACCGTGATCATTGATGAACACTAATCTAGTGTTGGTCCAATTAGAGTCACCCGCTCGGTCTGACATCACCGGAGAACATCGATGCTGCAGAGACACAATGAGCATAGAAAGACGAAGAAAAGAAGAAAGAAGGAGAAAAGAAGAACACAGGAGGGGGTTGGGTTGCAACCAGACTAAACAGAAGGAGAAAAAAGAGATGATGCTAGCGCGAATACAAGTCACTGGAAAAAATGGCTGCTTCTAGAGTTAAAAGGGAGGAGAAGAAGAAAAAGTGAAAAAAAAAACCGAAAAGAGAGAAGGGATGAGAGAGAGAATAGAGAGAGAGGAGAGAGAGAGGGGAGGGTCGGGGTTACTTACCTGGTCGCTATTGTCGGAGGGTTCGCCAGCAACAGTAACGGTCGACAATTGAGGAGCTTTCTTTTCGATGTTGACGTACGTTTTTAAACGTTCAAAAAGAATGTAAAGATACTTGAGAGTTAGGAATTAGGCAAAATTAGCGAAGGAAACCTTTTATACTCTCTGCCCAACATTTTTCACATTTGCGGTCACTATGTCGCTTTTGCAACGTCGCACCTGCGGAAAAATCATCGCAGGTGCGATTTTTACTTAAACCTGAAAATCCCGCTTCTGCGGTCAAACACCCGCATCTGCGGTCTCGCAGGTGAGGCCCCTTGAGCGCACCTGTGGCTTTGCCTCAGCTTCTCAATTTTCCGCATCTACAGCCACCTCTCGCATCTACGACTTCCCACCTGCGATCCCCAATCTGCAAGTGCCGAAATGACAGAAGTAGCAACTTTAGCTGCTCAAACCAAGTTCTCATCCTTCTGTTAACCATCCGAATTCATCCCCAGGCACTCGGGATATCAACCAAAAATACCAACAAGTCATATACAACTATTCAAACTTATTCAAAACTTCGGAACACTTCAAAAACATCAAAACACCAAATCACCCTCGGATTCAAGCCTAAGAACCTCTAAACTTCCGAATTTCACAAACGATTCTGAAACCTATCAAACCTCGTCCGAATGATCTGAAATTTTGCACACACGTCACAAATGACACTACGGACCTACTCCAATTTTCAAAATTTTATTCCGACCTCGATATCAAAATTTCCACTGACCGATCGAGAAATGCCAAATTTCCAATTTCGCCAATTCAAGCCTAAATCTACCACGGACCTCCAAATTATATTCCGCACACGCTTATAAGTCCAAAATCACATAACGGAGCTAACCAAACCGTCAGAATTCACATCCGAGATCATCTACTCATAAGTCAACATCCAGTTGACTTTTCCAACTTAAGCTTCTAAATAAAAGACTAAGTATCTCATTCCACTCTGCGACCACTCCGAACCCGAACCAACCAACACGATACGATGCAGTACAGCTGAGCAACACATAAAGAAGTAGAAATAGGGGAAACAGGGCTATAACTCATGAAACGACTAGCTGGGTCGTAACATCCACCCCCTCTTAAACAAACGTTTGTCCTCGAACGACTCTAGAAACATACCTGAGGCCTCAAATAGATGTGGATATCTATTCCACATCTCCCGCCGGCCTCCCAAGTAGCCTCCTCCACGGGCCGACCTTTCCACTGCACTTTCACTGAAGCTATATCCTTTGATCTCAACTTTCGGACCTGCTGCTCAAAAATAGCCATTGGCTCCACGTCATAAGTAAAATCACCATCTAACTGAACCGTGATGAAATTTAAAACATGAGACAGATCACTGATATATTTACGGAGCATAGAAACATGAAATACCGGATGCACCCACGACAAGCTAGGTGGCAAAGCGAGCTCATAAGCCACTTCCCCAATCCTCTGAAGCACCTCAAAAGGCCTAATGAATCGATGGATCAATTTTCCCTTTTTCCCAAATCTGATAACACCCTTCATGAGTGAAACCTTCAGTAGAAGCTTCTCCCCGACCATGTAAGACACATCACGATCCTTTCTATCAGTATAACTCTTTTGTCTTGACTGTGCTGTATGAAGCCGCTCCCGAATCACTTTCACCTTGTCCAAAGAATCATGGACCAAGTTTGTACCCAAAAGCCTAGCCTCGCCTGGCTCAAACCACCCTACTAGAGATCTACATCGTCTTCCATATAAAGCCTCATATGGAGCCATCTGAATACTCGACTGATAACTATTGTTGTAAGCGAACTCTGCGAGCGGTAAAAACTGGTCCCATGAACCCCCAAAATCAATGACAAAAGTGTGCAACATGTCCTCCAATATCTGAATAGTGCACTCGGATTGCCCCTCCGTCTGAGGGTGAAAAGATGTGCTCAACGCATCCTGAGTACCCAACTCTCGATGTACAGCTCTCCAAAAATACGATGTAAACTGAGTACCTCTATCTGAAATGATGGAAATTGGGACATCATACAGGCGAACAATCTCTCGAATATAAATCTCAGCTAATCGCTTCTAAGAATAGGTAGTACATACAGGAATGAAGTGCGCGGACTTGATCAGCCGATCCACAATCACCCACGTAGCATCAAACTTTTTCAAAGTCTGTGGGAGTTCAACTACAAAATCCATGATGATCCTCTCCTACTTCCACTCTGGAATATCCATCTGTTGAAGTAAGCCACCCGGCCTCTGATGCTAATATTTCACCTGCTGACAATTGAGACATCGAGCTACAAATCCCACTATATCCTTCTTCATTCTCCTCCACCAATAGTGTTGTCTCAAATCCTAGTACAACTTTGCGGTACCCAGATGGATGGAATACCGCGAGCTATGGGCCTCCTCAAGAATCAACTCCCGAAGCCCATCTACATTAGGCACATATATCTGTCCCTGCATCCTCAAAACCCCATCATCACTAATAGTCATATCTCTGGCATCCTCGTGCTGAACTCTATTCTTGAGGACAAGCAAATGAGGATCATCATACTGGCGCTCTCTGATACAATCAAACAAGGAAGACCGAGAAACCACACAAGGTAAGATCCGACTAGGATCCGAAATATCCAACCTTACAAACCGAATTGCCAAGGCCTGAACATCAATTGCAAGAGGTCTCTCCCAAACATGAATGAATGCAAGACTACCCATACTCACCGCCTTCCTACTTAAAGCATCGGCCACTATATTGGCCTTTCCCAGATGGTACAAAATAGTAATATCATAGTCCTTTAGAAGCTCCAACCATCTCCACTACCTCAAATTGAGATCCTTCTACTTGAACAAGTGCTGGAGGCTACGATGATCAGTAAACACCTCACAAGACCCGCCATAGAGATAATGCCTCCAAATCTACAACGTGCGAACAATGGTAGCCAACTCCAAATCATGAACATGTCAGTTATTCTCATGGGGATTCAACTGACGAGAAATATAAGTAATCAATCTACCCCCCTGCATCAACACACAGCCAATACCAACTCTATAAGAATCACAATATATTGTATATGAACTTGAGGCTGATGGTAAAACTAACACTAGATCTGTGGTCAAGGCAGTCTTGAGCTTCTGAAAGCTCGCCTCACACTCATCCGATCACCTGAAAGGAGAAACCTTTTGAATTAACCTTGTCAAGAGTGATGCTATAGATAAAAATCCCTGAACGAACCGATGATAACAACCCTTCAAATAAAGAAAATTACAAATCTCTATGGCTGAAGGCAGTCTGGGCCAACTCTGAACCGCCTCTATCTTCTTCAGATCAACCTGAATACCCTCACTGGATACCACGTGCCCCAAGAACACCACTGAATTGAGCCAAAACTCACACTTGGAGAACTTTGCATAAAGTTTTTGCTCCCTCAACCACCGGAATAAAACTCTCAAATGCTTAGTGTGCTCCTCCTGACTATGCGAGTACACCAGAATATCATTAATAAATACAATCACAAACAAGTAGAGATAAGGTTGAAACATGCTGTTCATCAAACGCATGAACACTGCTGACCGTATCGGGTTCTGAAAGTTGTCTTAAGAATGTCTGAGTTCCTGATCTTCAACTGGTGATACCCTGACCGGAGATCAATCTTGGAGAACAATCTCTCTCTTTGAAGCTGGTCAAATATATCATCAATACGAGGCAAAGGATACTTGTTCTTGATTGTGACTTTGCTTAACTACTTGTAATCAATTCACATCCTCATAGTGCTATCCTTTTTCTTCAAAACAGGACAAGCGCACACCACAGCGACACACTAGACCGAATAAACCTCTTATTAAGGAGTTCCCAAAGCTGCTCCTTAAACTCCGTTGGTGCTATACGATACGTGGATTAGAAATGGGCTGAGTGCTCGGCACCAAATCAATAACAAAGTTAATACCCCTATCCGGCGGCATGCCTGGAAGGTCGACAGGAAACACATCCGGGAAGTCCCTCACTACCAGAACCAACCGTTGGTCCTTCAAGTAAGAAATCACCTTACTGGGGACATAATCCGTTGAAGCTCGCCACTCAATACGTGGCACCCCCGACATAACCAACGTAATTATCTTAACATAACAGTCCAAGATAGCGTGACACGAAGATAACCAATCCATAACCAATAGTCACCATACACGACCGATATACGCGGTCCACAATAATAGTATTGGCCATCGGGGTAGATACACGAACATATGAAACAAGAGACTCACATGGCGTATACAAATAATGAGCAAAGATGATGACACATATGAAAAAGTAGAACCAGGGTAAAATAATACAGAGGCATCTCTGTGGCAGACTGAGACAATACATGTAATCACATCATCTGAAGCAATAGCATCTGGTCTGGCTGGGACTGCATAAAAACGGGCATAGCTGCCACCTGATCGGCCTCCCCCTCTAGGGTGACCCCTTACTAACTAACCTCCACCCTGAGCTGGGTGGGTGGGTGGGGAAGTAACCGCTGCTGAAGCCGAAGGCTGACTCCTCTGCTGGGATGTACCTTCCATAAGACGGGGACAAAACCTCTTGATATGACCTAAATCTCCACACTCGAAGCAACCTCTACCAGCCACTAGCAATGGGGAATGAAGCGAGCCCCGAGCACCAGGATACCCACTAGAAGAACTAGGCATAGATGAACCATGAACCGATGGTGCATGAGTTGAACTCTGAGCTGGAAGGGCATTGAAAGATGAGTGACCGTGATGTGAACTGTGAGAACCATGGCTAGATGACCCCACCACGGTGACCCTGACGAGCTGACTGAGCCTGTCTGAATGGACGACTTCAGCCTTGCTTGAACTGACCTCCAAAAGGAACACCACCAAAACTACCATATCCCAGAGGCGTTTTGGCCTCCCTCTCAACCCATTCTTGCCAGTGAACTGACTCTATCTCTCTAGCAATGTCAACCACCTCTTCAAAAGAAGCACCAGATACCCTCTCTCTCTTCAGAAAAATCTGTAGCTGATATGTGAGGCCATCAACGAACCTCCTCAGTCTCTCCCTATCTGTAGGATATAGACAAATAGCATGACGGGCCAACTCAAAGAATCTAATCTCCTACTATGTCAAAGTCATGTCCTCCTGACGCAACTGCTCGAACTGTCTGCACAACTCCTCTCTACGGGAATGCGGTACATACTTCTCTAAGAAGAGAATGGAGAACTGATATTAGGTAAGGGTCGCTGTACCAACAGGACTACAACTCTTATAAGCCTCCCACTAAGTAAAGGAAGCTCTAGAAAACAGAAAGGTTGTAAATGAGACCCCACTGGTCTCCAGAATACCCGCTGTAAGAAGAATCCTCTAACACTTTTCCAAGTAATCCTAGGCATCCTCGTCTCTACACCACTGAAAGTCAGAGGTTAAAGTCTACCAAACCTCTCCAATCTACGCTGCTCGTCATAAGGCATGACTGGAACCACATAATCCTGAGTAGGTGCAACCGGCTGGGCAGGTGGTGCCCCCAATATCTGAAGTCCCTGAACAACCTGTTTGGATGTACACGCGGCGGAAGTCTGAGTGCATTCCCCAACATGGAAAGTAGCTGTTGTAGTAGTAATAGAGACCGCCTGAGCAAGATTGGTGCACACCGTCAAAATCTGAGCTAAGATCTCATGGAGACCTAGAATAACAATAGACACAGTCGGTGCCTGATCTGGTCCCACTGGTGCATCCGCAACTGGGACCTGATCATGAACTGGGGCGGTTGGAGGATCTACAGGTGTTTCCCTAGCTGCTGTACGGGCTATACCCCTGACCCTACCACAGACTCGACCGCAACCTCGGCCTATAGTGATCCCAATTGGTGGTACTGGTCGTCGTCCGTCCTGACCGGTAGCAGGTGTCCTCACCATCTGTGATAGAATAGAATAACAGAAGTTTAGTAACCAGAATCAACATGTTCACACGACAAGAATTCAAGAATGTGAAGCTTTTCCTAAAGGTTCTGCAGCCTATCGAAGATAAGTACAGACGTCTCAGTACCAAACCACAAGACTCTACTAAACGTGCTCATGACTCGTGAGACCTATGAAACCTAGGCTCTAATACCAAATTGTGACGACCCCAAAACCGACCCGACCGTGATGGATCCTATAATAAAATTAGGCCAGCCGACACATTTTCATAGTAGTTCAACATTTAATTAAAACTTAGATAACAACCTTTTTCAACTGAAATTTCATAAAAAGATATAAAGTCAAAACCAAAATGCGGAAATAAAAGCCTGACCTCGGGTGTCATTAAGCCTAAATATACCACAGACCTCCAAATTATATTCCACACACACTCTTAAGTCAAAAATCATCTAATGGAGCTAACCAAATCGTCAGAGTTCACATCCGAGATCATCTACTCATAAGTCAATATCCGGTCGACTTTTCTAACTTAAGCTTCTTAATAAAAGACTTAAGTGTCTTATTCCACTCTGCGGCCACTCCGAACCCATACCAACCAATACGATATGATGCAATACAGTTGAAAAACATATAAAGAAGTAGAAATAGGGGAAACTGGGCTGTAACTCATGAAACGACTAGCCGGGTCATTACAAACTTGTTACTTGCTGAGTTGGTGTACTCATGTTACCCCTGCACCTTGTGTGCAAATCCAGGTATCTCTAGCCATGATAGCGATTGTTGATTTACTCTGTAGCGGATCTTCGGAGATAGCGAGGTAGCTGCTTGGTGCTTGGCGATCGCAATCCTGCTTTTCTCCTTCTTTATCTTCCCTTTAGTGTATCTTGGTAAATCTCAGACTCTGTTAGTATTGCTATTTTTAGAACAGTTTTAGTCGTTGCTAATGAATTAGTGACACCCCGATGTCGGGCTATTTATTTTTCGTATTTCGTTTTTTGAGTTGAATTCTTTTATGACATTTTAGTATGAAAAAGACTTTTACCTCTCTTTTAATTAAATATAAAATCATTTTGGAAGTGTGTCGGCTTGCCTAGTACCATGATAGGCGCCATCACGACCAGGTTTAGTTTTGGGTCATGACAAGGTATTAGAGCCTAGGTTACGTAGGTCTCATGAGTCATGAGCGGGTTTAGTAGAGTCTTACGGATCAATACAGAGACGTTTGTAGTTATCTTTGAGAGGCTATAGAACCTTTAGGAAAACTTCACATTCTTGAATTCTTATCATGCGAATCTATTGATTATCGTAACCAAACTTCTGTTATTCTATTCTCTCACAGATGGTGAGGACACATGCTACTGGGCACGCACGACAGACGGCCACCGGTACAACCAATTAGGGACGCAAGAGGACGAGGTCACGGTCGAGGCCATGGTAGGTGTAGAGGTATAGCTCGCTCAGCAGCTAGGGCAGCACCTGCAGATCCACCAACCGCCCCAATTCATGATCATGTCCCAGTTACGGATGCACCAGCGGGACCAGCTCAGGCACCGACTGTGCCTATTGTTATTCTAGGTCTCCATGAGACATTAGCTCAGATTCTAACCGTGTGCACCAGCCTTTCTCACATGGTCTCTGTTACTACAATAGGAGCTACTTTCCAGGCTGGGGGAGACACTCAGACTCCCGCTGCCCGTACATCCGAGAAGGTTGTTCATGGACTTCAGACACTAGGGGAACCACTAGGTGGTTCTAGTCATGCCTGATGACGAGAAGCATATATTCAAGAGGTTTAATAGACTTTAGCCTCCGACTTTTGGTGGTGCAGAGGGCGAGGATGCCCAGGTTTTCTTGGATAAGTGTTAGAGGATTCTCCGTACATTGGGTATTCTGGAATCGAGTACGGTCTCGTTCACTACCTTTTAGTTCTATGGAGCTACCTTTAATTGGTGTGAGGATTATGAGAGGCGTAGTCATATTGGTGCAGCTCCCCTTACCTGGCAGCAATTCTCTGTTCTCTTTTTGGAGAAGTATATGCCATAATCCCACAGAGAGGAGCTATGCAGAAAGTTCGAGCAGTTGCGTCAAGATGATATAATTGTGATGTAGTATGATATAAGATTTTTTAAGTTAGCTCGTCATGTTGTTTGGTTGGTACCTACAGATAGGGATAGGATCAGGAGGTTTGTGGATGACCTGGTATATCAGCTACGAATTCTTATGACCAGAGAATGGGTGTTCGATGCTTCATTTGAGGACGTGGTTGACATTACTCGAGAGATAGAGTCGGTTCACCACCATGAGCGAGTTAATAAGGAGGCCAAGAGGCCTTATGGATCTGGTAGTTTTGGTGGTGTTCCTTATGGAGGCCAGTTTCACCATGGTAGGGGTTATCCCTATAGGTATGCTCAGGTAGACCGTACAGGTCACCGTGGTGGATCATCTTACCATGGTCCTCATAGTTCACATCAGGGCCACTCATCTCTTAGTGGCCTTCCAGCTCAGAGTTCGTCTCATGCACCATCAGCTCAGGGCTCATCTGTGACTGGTTCTTCTAGTGGGTATCTCTGTGCTCGGGGCTCGGGGCTCCCTTCAGTCCCCATTGCTAGTGGTTGGTAGAGATTGCTTTGAGTATGGAGATTTGGGTCATATAAAGAGGTTTTGTCCCCGCCTTATGAGAGGTTCATCACAGCAGAGGAGTCAGTCTTCGGCTTCAACACCAGTTACTTCCCCACTCGCCCAGCCAGCACAGGGTGGTGGTTAGTTAGTTAGGGGTCGCTTATCGGTCAAGCCCCTTTCTATGCACTCCCTACTAGATCGGATGCTATTACTTCAGATGTTTTGATCACAGGTATTATCTCAGTTTTCCATAGGGATGTCTCTGTATTATTTGATCCTGGTTCCACCTTTTCATATGTATCATCATATTTTGCTCATTATTTGGGCCCTATGAGTCTCTTGTTTTGTCTATTCATATATCTACTTCTGTGGGCGATGCTATTATTTTGGACTACGTATATCGCTATTGTGTGGTGACTATTGGGGGTTTGATGTAATATTGGGCATAGATTGGTTGTCTCCATATCATACTATTCTGGACTGTCATGCTAAGACGATGGCATTGGTTATGCCTGGGTTGCCATGGATTGAGTGGTGATGTTCGTTAGATTATGTTCCCAGTAGAGTGATTTCATACTTGAAGGCCCAGCGGATGGTTAGGAAGGGTTGTCTTTCTTATTTGGCCTTTGTGAGGGATGTCAGTGTAGAGACTCCTACTATTAATTTGGTTCCGGTGGTGAGAGATTTTTCGGATGTGTTTCCTGCAGACCTGTAGGGCATGCCACCGGATAGGGATATTGACTTCGGTATTGATTTGGTGTCGGGCACTCAGCCCATTTCTATTCCATTGTATCGTATGGCACTAGAAGAGTTAAAAGAATTGAAGGAGAAGGTCCAAGAACTCCTTGATAAAGGGTTTATTCGGCCTAGTGTGTCACCTTGGGGTGCACCTGTTCTATTTGTGAAGAAGAAAGATGACAATATGATAATGTGTATTGGTTACATGCAGTTGAACAAAGTCACAATCAAGAAAGAGTATCCTTTGCCTCGTATTGTTGATTTATTTGACCAACTTCAGGGAGCGAGGTGTTCTCCAAGATTGATCTTAGTTCAGGGTATCACCAGTTGAAGATTAGGGACTCGGATATTCTTAAGACAGCTTTCAGGACTCTATATAGTCATTATGATTCCTTGTGGTGTCTTTTGGGCTGACCAATGCCCCAGCAGCGTTCATGCATTTGATGAACAGCGTGTTTTGGCCTTATCTTGACTAGTTTGTTATTGTATTCATTGATGATATCCATGTGTACTCTCGTAGCTAGGATGAGCATGCTGAGCATTTGAGAGTTGTATTGCAGCGGTTGAAGGAGGAGAATCTTTATGCTAAGTTCTCCAGGTGTGAGTTTTGGCTCAGTTTAGTGGCGTTCTTGGGGCACGTGGTTCCAGTGAGGGTATTCAAGTTGATCCGAAGAAGATAGAGGAAGTCTAGAGTTTGCCCAGACCATCCTCACCCACAAAGACTCATAGCTTTCTTAGTTTGGCAGGTTATTATCGTCGGTTTGTTCAGGGATTTTCATCTATTGCATCACCCTTGACCCAAAAAAGTGCTCCTTTCAGGTGGTCGGGTGAGTGTGAGGCGAGCTTTTAGAAGATCAAGACCGCCTTGACCACAAATCCAGTGTTAGTTTTGCCATCAGCTTTAGGTTCTTATACATTATATTTTGATGCTTGATAACTAGGGATTATGGTTCATTTTACACTCTTTCTTACTTGAGTTTTGATTAGAAATGTGTACAAAAATAGTTCCAAAGGCTTACATGTTGTACTTGTTTGCAGGGTTTGGTAAAAAAGGTGACAACTAGTCAAAACCAACTCAAAAAGGAGTGAAACATGCACAAGTACCAAGAACATGTCCAAGCACAATGCAACAGGTCCACAACGACCGCACTCCATTTAGTGCGGTCCGCGGTGAAGAGATTCAGAGAGTGCAAATTTTGGAAAATCAAGCATTGTGATTGCAAAGCATTTTGTGCAGACCGCAATGGCCTCATCACGGCCGCACTCAATATTGTGCGGTCCGCAAAGAAGGATTTCAGAGAGTTGAAGATTTGGAGCTTAATGCCAATGCGGTCCGCGATCCTATTTTGTGCGGACCGCAATAGAAGACACTGCGGCCGCGGTACATTTTATTCAGCCCATGGTGGCCAAGTTCAGAGAGCAGAGTTTAAATTCAAGAAGCCTCAGTGTGGCCACACTCGATTTTGTGCGGTCCGCACTACCCCTGCAAGGGGTATTTTTATCCAGAAAATTTGTCCTAGTATAAATAGTTTCTTTTCCCATTTTTAGGTTATTAGATATAATCTAACTTTGAGCTACACCTCACCGTATAGGGATAGGGTGGAGGAAGTGGAGTTTAGCATCGGGAGTCCTGTGTGACAAAAAAGTGCCACCGTTACTAAAAGGTAAGTTTTATAGAGCAGTGGTTAGGCCTGCCATGTTGTATGGGACTGAGTGTTGTCCGGTTAAGAACTCACACATCTAGAAGATGAAAGTAGCAGAGATGAGGATGTTGAGGTGAATGTCCAGGCATAGAAAGATGGATAAGATTAGGAATGAAGATATTCGAGAGAAGGTGGGCATGGCCCCCATGGAGGAAAAGATGCGGGAAGCAAGACTCAGATGGTTCGGGCACATTCAGAGGATGAGCAACAATGCACCGGTGAGGAGGTGTGAGCAACTGGTTGTGGTGGGCATGATGAGAGGTTTAGGGCGACCTAAGAAGTATTGGGAAGAGGGGATCAGGCAGGACATGGCGCGACTTAGGATTACTGAGGACATGGCCCTTGACATGGAGTTGTGGAGAACGAGCATTAAGGTTGTAGGTTAGGGGAAAGTTGTGAATATTTCTACAGCGCACTAGAATGTGACTAGCCAGTTAAGAGTTAGACTTAAGATTCTAGTGGTCATCTACTGATGCAGGGCTTTATTTGCTGGTTATTATTATACCTTCCATCTATTTCGTATTTCTTATATTGCTATTATTTTATTATGATTCTATTGATGGTGCTATATATCATCTCTTATTGCTTTCTTAAGCCGAAGGTCTCTTGGAAACAACCTCTCTTCCCCTCAGGGTAGGGGTAAAGTCTGCGTACATATTACCCTCCCCAGACCCCACTTATGGGGTTATACTAGGCCGTTGTTGTTATCATTGAACCTTCAAATATTAGCTTGTAATTGAATCTTAAGGGTTTTTCTTCATCTATTTATCATTTTTCTTCTATTATCATGAGTAGTTAGACCCATTATCTAGGGTTGTGGCTCAACCCTAGTGTGGGTATTTGATGGGTCTTGGGTTTTAAGGCTTGAATGTTTATGGGTGTTTGATATTTGGACTAATTTGTGTTTTCCATGTTGAATTAGTGGTTGCAAACACTAATTTGTGCCTATTTGACTTGGGCTTTTCTTGAGGAAGAGAGCTTGAGTCTAGGAAAATTAGTCCAACAAAGAATTGGGGCGTATTCAAGAGATTGATAGCCCCAATTAAAGGGTTAAACCTAGAGATAGTAATACCCGACTTGAACCTAAATTGCTTGCACAAATTGTCATACCCAATTGGTCTTGAGAAAGTCAATATGGCAAAATCACTCAAACTACCGAGAGATATATAGTGAGAAGCTTCGTGCATTGGTTATATCGTAATCCCCAATATGACAACCTTGCCTTAGATTCGAGAACCCGTCAAGTATTCACCAAGGAGAAAGTCACTTCCCTAGTGCCTCTTTTACCATTTAGTCAACCTTTCAAGTATCTCACTCTTAGCTTAATTTAGCATCTTATGAGCATAATATTAGAAGTAATCAAAAGACAAAAGATGACTGGAAGAGTAATTAAGAGAAATTACACATATCTAGTTTAGATAGTAATCCATTCCCATTTCAAGCTCCCTGAGGATTCGATCTCGACCACCTTGGGTAAAAGCTTTTCGACCACTCTCGCTACTTTGTAGTGGTGCAGGGTTGGCTACGATCACTTTTTGGCGTCGTTGCCGAGGATCTAACGGCTTTGGCTATCTATCTAAATAGTTTTGTGTATTGTTGTTCTTTCCTTCTGCGTTACTTGTTTGTGTGTGTCACAACTTCAGGTATAAAATGACAGCAAACAACAATAACCCTCTTGGAAATGTGATTCTGGGGGAGGAGGTAGATGATGAGGTGCCTCTTGTACCTCAAGAATAATGGAGAGGCCGCCAGGCCAATTCCAATGATAATATTCCAGACCCTCCTCCGCCACCTCCAAAAATGGCTCCTCGAGTGCTTCCCAACCAAGGCTATGCTAGTGAAATTGTCCCAACCCGAATCCGAGCGGGCAATTTTCAAATTACTAATATGATGCTGACATTGTTGGAGCAGCAAGGGTATTTAACGGGTGCTCCTACTCAGAATGCTAAAAAACATCTCAAGGGTTTCGTGGATACATGTTGGGGGAGCAAGCAAACTAATGTATCAGAAGATGCACTTCGATTGAGACAATTCCCTTTCTCACTTAGAGGGAAGGCATTGGATTGGCTTGAGCTACTTCCCAATCATTTCATCACTACTTGGGATGAGTTGGCGGATAAGTTCATTGCAAAGTTTTTCTCACCGGGGCACATGGCAGCATTGAGGGATGAGATCTTAGCTTTCAAGCAGGAGCCCACCGAACCATTACACGAGATTTGGGAGAGATATAGAACTATGGTAAAGGAATGCCCCAACAATGATATTACTGAGGCAATGATACAACAGACTTTCTACCACGGCATCAACACAACAAATCAATGCATAGTGAACTAACTTGGTGGGGGTAGTTTCATGAAGCTATCTTATGATGAGGCTTGTGACATTCTTGGCGAGATGGTTGACACATCCTCCGCTTGGCAAAATAGAGCCAATGTGCCACAGGGTGACCCCACGGTCACTCACTTACACAAAGAGCTACATGATCATGGGCAGGCTATAGCAGAGCTGACAACAACAATGAACCAACTAGCAAAGGCACAATTACAGCTGGTTCAAAATCCACGCCAAGTAAATGCCATGGAGGGTGTCAACATGCTAGTGAACAAAAAAATACAAAGAGGTCAACCGAACCAAGGGAGTTCGGATCAATTTGACAATGATTATGGTGGATTACAAGATGATACTTATGATGGGCAGAATGAAGAAGTGCAATATGTGAACAATTATCAGAACCAAGGGGGAAATTCTTCTAACCAACAACAATGGAGACCCCAAGGCAATTAGGGCAATCAACAACAATAAGGGAATAGTAATTGGGGAAACAACAACTAAAATTCCAATTAGGGCAATCATAACAATAATCATAATAATCAGGGTAATTGGAATGGCAACAATAACAACTAGGGTGGTAACAACAATCAGGGAGGTTGGAACAATGGCAATCAAGGAAATGGGGGGGGGGAGGCTTTCAAAGGCCCCCAATGTATCAACAACCAAATAATCCACCCCCATTTAGATCCCAAGGTCCTAGTTCTTCCAACAATGAGATGGGGAGAATTAAAATGATGTTTGAACATATGATGCAAATAAATGCAGACTCTGATGCTTAGTTGGCTTCCCATAATACTTCAATCAGAATCTTGGAGGTTCAATTAGGCCAAATCTCACAGTCCTTGAACACTCGCCCTAAGGGGGCTCTACTAAGTGATACGGTAGTTAACCCGAAGGGTGTGAACAATCATGTTATGGTGGTAACTACAAGAAGTGGACGAGCCAGTGATGTGAATGCCTACAATCAAAAAGAAATTTTGAGTGATAAAGTTGAGTTGCAAGAAGATGAGATTCCTCTGGTGGTTGAAAATGTGATTGATGAGACCGTGAATGAGGTAGTGAGGATTGATATTCAAGATGCCGAGGTGGAGACTCAGATTGACGTGAACCCATCTAGGGAACACATAATAGACATGCGGAACCGGTTGTGCCTAAATCCAAGGCTCCTTTGCCAAGGCCACATCTACCTTATCCTCAAAGGCTCACAAAGTAGAAAAAAGAGAATCGGCTTAAAACGTTTATTGACATGATGAAGAGCTTATCCATTAATGTACATTTGATGAAGGCTATAGAACAAATGTCGGGCTATGCTAAATTCATGAAGGACTCGGTGACAAAGAAAAGATCCATGGATTGTGAAACTATCAAGATGACCCACCAAGTTAGTGCAATAGTGCATTCAATGGCACCGAAGCAAGAAGATACCGATGCTTTCACCATTCCTTGCACCATTGGGGGTGCGGACTTTACTAAAGCTCTATGTGATTTTGGGGCAAGCATCAACTTGATGCCCTACTCAGTTTTCAAGACTTTTGGGTATTGGGCAACTGAGGCCGACTTCCATTAGATAGAAAATGGCGAATAGAACTATGAAGAGACCATTGGGTATTATTGATGATGTTCTTGTCTGGGTGGACAAATTTATCTTGCCAGCTAATTTTGTGATCTTGGATTGTAAGGTAGATTATGAAGTTCCAATCATATTTGGAAGACCTTTCCTTGCTACTGGGAATGCCTTAGTTGATGTGGAAGCTAGGGAACTCACCTTCCGGGTGGGTAATGAGAAAGTGGTCTTTTATGTGTGCAAGTCAATGAAGCAGCCCAACAGTTCTGAGGTGTGCTCTTTTGTGGACCTTGTCACGCAGTAACAGTTGATGATACCAGTGCAATGATCAATGTGGAGGACCCTCTAGAGGCCGTTTTGTTGAATCTTGATGTTATGAAGGCCGAGTAGAGTGCGTGAATGCTTTACATGGAATGGGATCTTATTCTTATAAGTCAAGGAAACTCTCTTTGGATCTTGAAAATAGGAAGACTCCTCCAACAAAGCCTTCAATCGAGGAACCTCCGGTATTGGAGTTGAAGTCATTTCCTCCACACCTCAGGTATGAGTTCTTAGGCCCTATTTAAATTTTTCCAGTTATTCTTTCCTCTTGTCTTACAACATGCAGGTTGATGCCATATTGGCGGTGCTTCAAAAGTGAAAGAAGGAAATTGGATGGACCTTAGCTGATATTCGGGGGATAAGCCCCACATTCTGTATGCACAAGATTATTCTGGAAGATGATGCAAAGCCCTCCTTGGAACATCAAAGGAGGTTGAATGAGGCAATGAAAGAAGTTGTGAAAAAGGAGGTGATCAAGTGGTTGGATGCCGGGGTTGTGTACCCCATCTCTGATAGCTCTTGTATTTCGCTGGTGCAATGTGTGTCGGAGAAGGGTGGCATGATCGTGGTTGCAAATTCGCAAAATGAGTTGATTCCTAACAGAACCGTCACGGGGTGGAGGGTATGCATGGACTACCGCAAGTTGAATAAAGTGACCCACAAGGATCACTTTCCTTTGCCTTTTCTTGATAAGATGTTAGATCGACTTGCTGGGTGTGCCTTCAACTGTTTCTTGGATGAGTATTCTAGATACAACCAAATCTTGATTGCTCCGAAAGATCAAGAGAAGACCACATTCACTTGTCCATATGGCACCTTTGCCTTTTCTAGGATGCCTTTTGGGTTGTGTAATGCACCAGCTACATTTCAGCAGTGTATGATGTCTATTTTCACCGATATGGTGGAAAATATTTTGGAGGCATTCATGGATGACTTTAGTGTTGTGGGTGATTCGTTTGATGAATGTTTGAAAAATCTTGATAGAGTGTTGGCCCGTTGTGAAGAAACCAATCTTGTTCTTAATTGGGAGAAATGCCACTTCATGGTTGAAGAGGGCATAGTTCTTAGGCATAAAATTTCAAAGCATGGTATAGAGGTGGACAAAACAAAAATTGATGTGATTTCAAGGCTCCCACCCCATACCTCTGTCAAGGGAGTTAGAAGTTTTCTTGGGCATGTGGGGTTCTACCGGAGATTCATCAAAGACTTTACGAAGGTAGTGAACCCCTTATGCAAGTCATTGGAAAAAGATGCCAAGTTCGTGTTCAATGAGAGATGTACACAAGCCTTTGAACTTCTCAAGCACAAGTTGACCACCACTCCTATTATTATCGCACACAATTGGATCTTGCCTTTTGAGCTCATGTGTGGTGCGAGCAATGTTGCATTTGGGGCGGTTTTGGGTTAAAGAGTGAACAAAATGTTTCATCCGGTGTACTATGCGAGCAAGACTATGAATGATGCTCAAGTGAACTACACGGTGACCGAGAAAGAGCTTTTGGCTATTATGTTTGCAATGGAGAAATTTCGGCCATATCTCATGGGTGCCAAGGTCATAGTTCACACCGATCATGCCGCACTCCGGTACTTGATGACGAAGAAGGATTCCAAAGCTAGACTGATGCGATGGGTCTTGATACTTAAAGAGTTTGATTTGGAGATTATCGACCAAAAGGGTAGTAAAAACCAAGTGGCGGACCACTTGTCCCGCTTGGAGAAGGAGGGTAGGCCTCGTGATGGCCTAGAGATCAATGGTTCATTTCTCGACGAACAACTCCTTTCTATTTCGGTGAATGGTATGCCATGGTTTGCGAACGTTTCTAATTTCCTTATGACTGGTACAATCCCGTGTGAGCTCTCTTTTAAGCAAAGGAAGAAGCTCAAATGGGATAGTTTGGATTTCTATTGGGATGAGCCGTAATTGTTCAAGATTTGCACGGATGGTATGATCTGAAGGTGTGTCCCGGAGGAGGAGCTATGGAGTATCTTAGAGGCTTGTCATTCCTCTCCTTATGGTGGCCATCATGGCGAAATGAGGACGGCTTCAAAAGTTCTGAGTTGTGGGTTTTATTGGACAACTTTGTACAAAGATGCAAGTGAAATTGTGAAGAGGTGCGATGAACGTCAAAGAGCAGGTGGAATTTCGAAGAAAGATGAGATGCCTCTCAATACCATTCTTGAAGTTGATATTTTTTATGTATGGGGCATTGATTTTATGGGCCCGTTTGTTAGCTCGTGGGGGAAAACATATATTCTTGTGGCGTTTTCAAAGTGGGTTGAAGCCGTAACTTTACCCAACAATTAGGCCCGAAGTGTTGTTGTGTTTCTCAAGAAAAGCATTTTTACAAGGTTTGGCACTCCTCGTGCAATCATAAGTGATGGGGGGTTTCTTATTTTTGCAATAGAGATTTTGACACTTTGATTGTAAAGTATGGTATCAATCACAAAGTTTCTACTCCTTATCTTCCTCAGGCGAGTGGCGAAGTTGAAGTCTCAAACAGGGAAATCAAGATTTTATTGTCAAAGACGGTCAATGCAAATAGGATCGATTGGTCGAAGAAGTTGGATGATGCTATATGGGCCAAATGAGAGTTGTTTAAGGGATAGGGCATGACCACAGTAGCATTCCCTACAAAAACAAAAACTAGGTAAGCAATAAAAATGATCACCATGCTCTTCTCGAACTGGACTTGAGCATGATAATCTACTAAGTCCCTAAAATTTCCCCTGCTCCTGCTACTGATTTCCTCCACTCCTCTTAGCTTCTCGCAACCTTCACTCTTAAATATAGGAATTGTAATTTATCACTATTCAAAATCTTCATCCCTTTGATATCCAGCTCTCCAAAACTATAACATTCCATAGGTCCATGATCCAAGGCAAAGTTGGCAATATGATCTGCCAATTGATTGCCTTCCCTTAGAGTATGTGAGACTTTTAGATGACATCTCCCCATCAACTCTTGTATTTCCTCAACATAAGATGTCACAGACCATGGTGTCTTACATTCTCCTTGAATCACATTCTTGACAAGAATTGAATCAGTATGCAAGTAAATAAGGATATAGTCATGTGCCACACAATATTTTAGTGCTTCTAGTATAGCTCTCACTTCAGCTTCTGTATTTGTTCCTTTTGGTATTTACTTTCCACATACATATACAACATCTCCTTCTTCATTTCTCAACACATAGACAAAAAGAACTCCTTCCTGGATTACCCCCAATGCCCCATTTGTGTTGGTTTTTATCCAACCATGTTCAGGGAACTCCTACAGTACTTTGGTATACTTCAATTTAGGAGTGTATTGTTCCATCATATGTATCAAATCTGGCCACTTATGAGGGCCATTTTGTATGCTTGGCATTCTAAATTTGACCAGAGATTGAAGTGTAGAAGATACCTGATAGATAACCTTATTTACTGACATTGCATCTCCATATTTATAACAGTTTCTCCTCTTCCATAGTTACTAGACAATGATCAATGGTAATGCCTGTAGTACTGGCTGTAATCTTGGAATTACCTGGGCAGTCCAGCATTTTACCATAACTTGATGAAAGGTCAATCCCTCAACCTTAATTCCTGCACATGCTAAGAAGTAAAACCATAATTTCCTGGCAGCATAAGACATGAAGAACATATGGGACAATGTTTCTTCTTGAGGTTGAACACAACACCAACATCTTAAATCCATCAAGTATCCCAGCCTCTTGAAAAAGTCATCAATAGGCAGTTTGTTTTCCAGACTTTCCACATAAAGAAAGACACTTTGAAAGGTAGTCCCTTCATCCAAATCATCTTGTATGCCTTGCTTGGTTCCTTCCTTCTCCTTATGTATTCCCAAGCAGATTTCACACTAAATTCACCCCTTGTTTCAAGCATCCAAATAGGTTTATCCAGAACTAAGTTTTCCCCTGGTGGTTTTATATTCTGCACAATGTGATTAGCTAAATCCTCAGGTAATAATTCCCTTAGCTTATGCACATTCCATGTCCTTCCTATCAGTACTTCATTGACATAGACTCATCACAAAAGAAATCAGGTGGAGTGATGAAGTATAGGGGCTCTAAACCAGTCCAGTTCTTGAACCAAAACAATGATGATCCTATCCCAGGTTACCATAATATTTGATGCTCAATGTAGTCCCTACACTCTAACATTTTTATCCAAACACGAGAACCATCCCTCCAAGGTACTGCAATAGGATTCAGTTTCTTGCTGTATTTTTGACTCATGAAAGAACTCCACAGTGATGGTTTGGTTCTAAAGTTCCACCACAGCTTACAGAATAAGGCTTTAGACATATCATGAAGTGATCTAAATCCAACCCACCCCTCTTCATGTGGCAAACATAGAGTATACTATGAAGCCTAGTGTATGCTTCCTCCTTCTATTGAATTGCTCCAAAAGAACCTTGTCATAAGCTTATGTAGTTTGTTGATCACAAAGGTTGGTACATTGACTGCTGATAGTGGATTGATAGCATACTCTGTACAATATGAGAAATCAGTACTGCTCGACCTCCAATGGACAATAATTTCCCCTTCCATGATTGCAATTTATCCAACACCTTATTCATCATACTTTGATAGTATTCCATCTTTCTTCTAGCATAGAAAATTGGACATCCCAAATATGTAAAGGGAAACTCCTATCTGCCAATCCTAGTAACCCTCTCCACCTTTCTAACCACAGTTTCATTAGTCAAATGATGCATTTAGATAGATGATTTTGCCTTGTTAATCAGCTAACCTGAAGTTGCTTCATATGCTGCCAATACTTTCATAATTAGTCTCAATGAGGTTGCATCTGAAGAGGAGAAAATGATTGTGTCATTAGCATATGCCAAGTGATTGATCTTCAGACTCCACTTTGGTAATCCAAAGCCATAGAAGTAGAGGTTCAAATGAAGAGCATTCAATCCTCTTGACATTGCCTTAACTGCTAAAGAGTGTAGGGGATAGTGGATCTCTTTGTTTGACCCCTCTTGTAGACTTGAAAAAACCATGTGGCTGTCCATTTATCAAAACTGAGTACCAATTGTTTGATACTATTCCAAATACCTATCCTATAAACCTTTCTGAAAATCCCATCTTTCTCAAGACTTTGGTCAGAAAAATCCAAGAGAGTCTGTCATATGCCTTTGTCATGTCTAGTCTAATTTCTACATTAGGTCCTGCCTTAGTTCTCAACCTAATATCAACAATGATCTCCTGTGTCAACAAGACATTTTCCACTATGCTTCTACCTTTCACAAAACCTGCTTGCTCATCAGAAATAAGGTTAAGAAGAAGACCAACAAACCTCTCATGAATGAGTCTAGAGAACACCTTGTTTATGAAATTGCTTAAACGGATTGGTCTCATGTCACAAAATGTATGCACCTCCTTCTTTTTGGAAATAAGACTAGGTTTGTATGAGTGATAAACTTAGGTAATTCCTGCCCATTAAAAAAACTTCACCATTTCCACCACATCATCACATACAATGTCCCAACATGAATGAAAAAACTACCATTAAAACCATCTGGACCTCCTGCACTATCACCATTAACATTGAGCCCATATACTGCCTTGTTCACCTCTTCCTTTGTAGGTTGTTTCAATAGTTCCTGGTTCTGCTCCCTATCTATCATGTAAGGTACATGATCAATGATGTGAGAATTTGTAGGAACTACATCTTCATGGAACTGAGCCTGGAAAAATTTCATAGCTTCCTCTGCCATTTCTTCCCTATATTCAATCCAATTCCCATCACAATTATGGATTGTCTTTAGCTGCAATCTCTTCCTCTTCCCATTTACATGAGAATGAAAGAATTTAGTATTCCTATCTCCATCATTGAACCATGTCATTCCGGATTTTTGTTTCCAGAACTGCTCCCGTAATGCCAAGTACTTAAGCAATTATTCCTGCACCTTTTGCAACCTCTCCCTATTTTTTATTATAGGGTTGAGCTCAAACTGTGCTTCATGCACCTTAACAACTTCTTCTAGACTAGCTATCTTCTGAAAAATATCCCTAAAAGAAAGTTGGCCTACTCCATGTAGATGATGCCTTTTTTCAATTTTTTCAGATTGTGATTGAAAAGAATAAAAGGATTTGCATGAAAATTTGCTTGCCAATTTTCATTCACCAAATCTTTAAATGAGTCATGTTCTGTCCAGAATTTAAGGAATCTAAATCTCTTCTTAATAGGAACTGCATCTGGATTATGTGAGATCAAAAGAGGGAAGTGATCAGATCCAATCTTGGACAGGTGTGTGATCTCCATACCTGGCCATAATTTTTGTAATTCCATGTTTGCAAATACTCTATATAACCTCTTAAAAATTCAATCTTCCTCACCCCGACTATTCCACCAAGTATATATACTCCCTTTGAATCCTATATCTGTGAGGTTACAAGTATTCATACAATGACTGAAATCATCTATTTCATTTATAGAAACTGGAAGCCCTCCAAATTTCTCCTCTTCATCTCAAATAACATTGAAATCCCCCCTACCATCCATGGTATAGTCATGTCACTAGCAAGGTAGTACAAGGAATCTCACAGCTCAATCCTATCAATATGATCACACTTAGCATAAACCAGTATGAGCATGAACTCTTTCAGTTTTTGTATCAAATAGCCTTAATGTTAGCTGTTGTATTGAGTTAATCTTCACAGTAACATCATATTTTCCATCAATGAAAGCCCAGATCTTGTTAGAGATGTTCACAAAAACTTGTTCAAAGCCTATATGTCTCCTATATCTATCCAGTTTTTCTTGATTGTTACATTGGTTTCATTACTCCTATGAATTCAAAATGATATTTTCTATGGATTGTGATGAGCCTTTCAAAATCTCTTTAAGTATTCACTTATCTAATATTCCATATAAGAGCCTTCATTTCTTAATTAATGGATTTAGAAACAGTTCTCCTTGTTTGGACCCTGGGTGGTTGAACATTAGGGACCTCTTTAGTCTGTTTTTTCCTTCCTCTTCCTACTGATTTGCTTTGTCCATGTGTCTAGGAGATAAGTTCCCTTGTCTGGCTATATTTTTGAAGTTTTGGAATGTTGATTCTGCATCCAAATATCTTCCCTTGACTCCAGAATTGTTCTCCATTTACTTCTGCTCTTCAGGTATTGCAATCTGGTTTTACTTGGCTTAGGGATCAATGCTTGGTATGTGTTTTCCTTGATCATCTTTTCAGCTGTTGTTGGACTCTTTGTAATTACAATGGTCTCTTTATTTCCCCTTAACTCATTCCTAATGTTTGCTGAATCATTCAACATTACCTCAAGAGCTAAATTATCCACCACTATTGCCTTGTTCTGCACCTCACCTCCTCCCTTATCACCAGGTATTAAAGAAATAGGGATATGGTTAGGGTTTTGTTTGGAAAAGGTTTTAGGGCTTTGGCTAGGGTTAGGGTTTTGGATAGGTTTAGAGCTTGAACTCCCAATTTGAACTGGTAAATCTTCCCTTCCCTCCACATTGTCTACTGCCATAGCATATTCTTAGTTGTTTTTCCCATTTAACACTAATTTCCTACCCAATTTGTTCCTCATCTTTATTTACTATTTCATTAAAATCATCTGCTCTTTATGATAAGTCAACTTCATCAGGATCTTCTTCAGTTTGATCACACCACAACCTTCCTCCTAGAAAGTTAATTTTTGTCTTCAAAAGTTCTTGTTTAGCTAAAACAGCAGTATCAATTGATTGGGATGGTATTTCTTGGTAAGATTGGTTCACAGTTACATTATTTCCTCCAAAGGCACGATCCACCCATTGAGTTGTAGATTCCCTCACATCTTCCTGATTTTTCCTCTTACCTATTATATCCTCCCTACTAGTACTAGTAATTTCCTCAGTTGTCTTATTCCCAGGTGAAATAAGATTGAACACTGGTGCTGCTGGATTCAGACTTCTCCCTTTTTCCTTAGGAGAAGGTGTAGCAATATTCTGAGTTGAATCTATTACAACCAACTGGTTGTTATAACCTTCCTCTCCTGTATCATTCTCCAAAGCAACAGATTTAATAGCAATTTGAAGTTGTTGAGTATCAGTTACTCCAGCTGGAATAATTTCTCTTCTTGGACTACCATTACTTTGTTGAACATTAGCAGTAGTTGTGACAATTTCCTTTACTGTACCATTGTTTTGAACTTGCTGCACATTAGAAGGATGCACAGGAACAATTTCCTTGCCAGTTTGAGCTTGCACCATAGTTTGATTTCCACTATTCTTCACACGATTGTCCCTAACTTCCTTCCATTGTTCACCATCATTCCCAACTACTTTCCCACTAGATAGGATCATAATTGGAGTATTTTGAGAGTGTTGAATATTACCTCTTGCAATAGTAGTTTGTTTCTCCCTATCAGGTTCCACAAAAAGTTCTAGATGTAACCTCCAACATGATTCTTCATCGTGGCCTTGTAACTTGCACTCCTTATAATATTTGGGGATATAATCATATTAAATCTTCACCCATTCAGTTCTAACAGTACATGCAACTTCATCTTCAATACCATACGAACTCTTTTGGGCAATTCCTTAAGTAAATCCACCTGCACTTTAACTCTAACACAACTTGGCCTAGTCCTGTTGACAGTGGCCAAATCTAAATGTAAAGGAGTTCCAACAGCTGATGAAAATGAGAACAAACACTCCTTAACAAAATAAGTGGGCAATAAGTTAGGAAAAGAAATCCATGCCATAACTTTAGATTTCTCTTCCCCCACTTTAAACATAGCATCATAAATCAATGGTCGCATTTGGTATTGATAACCATCCTTAGCTTTCAAGTAATACGCACCTTTATAAGTAAAATTTGCAAAGTCTTCAAGCAATATGCATCTGACCAAGGCATGACGATCCCTAAGCAATTCCCAAGGTCTTCATTCACCCTTTATCCCAAATTGAGCTGGAAGGATTTTACGTGTCTCATTCAAATCTGGCCATCCATATGAGAATTTCCCAAGAACTACTGTCACACCTCCTTTCGGCGCTACCGCACCCCGAGGGCATGGTAAAGGAAGTTTTTTCTAATTAAAGGACAATCGAAACGGGATTCGTTTATTAAGAGATTCAGAATCGCCGCTTGGGAGATTTATAGTGTCCCAAGTTACTGGTTGAATCCCGAATCGAGGAAAAGTTTGACTCTATTTAACAGTCCGCAAACAAGAAATCCGGATAAGGAATTCTGTTAATTCGGGAGAAGGTGTTAGGCATTCCCGAGTTCCGTGGTTCTAGCACGGTCGCTCAACTGCCATATTTGGCTTAATTATCTGATTTTTTAACATGCTTTAATTTATGTGCAAATTTTAATTTTCAACCGCTTTTGATTATTATTGTTTTATAAGAATTTCAACATCGTGAAAACACATCTCAAACCACGTCACATCAATGTACCCGGGGTTATTGATATATCTCGACTCCGTTGAGGTTTGGATTTGGGTCACATAAATGTACACCCGAGTTTAAGAAAATGAAATTATTAATACGCGCCTAAAGAGACTAACGCGTTATTATTTTGGGGAAGGCCGTGAAATTCGCTAAACGGCACATCCCAAAATCTAAGTATTTTTATATATCCATTTATGAGGGCCCCGCAATTTGTGTGTTTTATTTGGTGAGGCTCGTCTCATTTAATTTAAAAGGATAATCCTAAAGTGACTACATTTTTTCTATTAAGTTTGTTTCTAAAAATGAAAGAAGAAAAAGATCCTAATTAATTTACATGCTTGAAAATTGTTATAGTAAGGTTCCGAATGCAGTTTGTTAAATCAGAAAATAGGTACAATATGGGCCGTCCGTTTGCCAACGTGGGCCCAGGTCCATCGCATGTAGTATTAAATGGGACCTATACCATCTTATTCCAATATTGGGCCTAGTTAATTTATTCTACACATGTTCACGGTTTTGCAAAGCTGGAATGTAAAAATGATGATATTTAATTAAAAAAACTACTGCAACTTATAGAAAAAAAATCAATTGGAATGGGGTAACTTAGAGGTCTAGTTTTAATCCTAGATTCAAACCATTGAATGCTGAAATTAGATTGCCATGGTAATTAAAATGGTCTACTGGACCTGATTCTATTTGACATGCCTTTGAACGTATACTACCTAATGACTAAGCTAAAATAATAGAACACTATTGACTACATCCCTAAAAAAACTGCCAAGTTGTACAAAGTGGCCGAAATTTTCATAATAATAGTATATAGAATGACCGAAGTACAATTAATAAAAAATGAAACTAAATTGAATTTATAGCTTCAACTCTTCATATATATTCATGCTTCGTGTTTCAGCTTACCACATTTGCAAAGTTATAGCCATGTACCTGGTATAGGAAGCAAAAGAAGAGGAAACTGGAGTAATCAGCACAGCAGTAGTATACAACAACAGCAACACTCAGCAACAACCAGTAGCAACCAATAATAACCAGCAAACAGAAAACCCAGGGACAGATTTAAAAACCAATAGAAAATCCAGCGACACCTAATGAAGCAGTAACAGGGTATCTAATAGCACACTCAGGAAAAACCACTTGAAACCCCAGCAAGACCAAATAACAATCACAGGCAGAAACAGATTGAAACAGAAACAATAGAACAGCAGTTTTCCAACACTAATGCTAGGCAAGCCCGACCATTCACTCTCTCTCAACCGAGCATGAAGCTCAAAACCAATTAATTAAATACTTAAATCAAATATCAATACTCATAGCTGAAATACTCAAATGAAAA
>MU722265.1:0-23748 GCA_026770625.1 Nicotiana glauca
AGAAAATACATCACAGCCTACAGCTAGAACCGAGCAGCCTAATTCAATCTTGAGATCCAATAACATGTGTTTCACAAATTCCGAATTCCAGGTTCCAAGGCCTTCTCTTAGAGTATTTCAAAGTTCCAAGGGCTTTCCGGAAGCCCAGGCAATGCTTACACCCTAGAGATTGAATTGAGTGGTGCGATGTGTGGAATTACTCGCCCTTAGGCATCCAAGTTCAGAGGGAGCTCCAGGGTCCCTAAGCATGGCGTACCACAGGGGGGTAGGACTTAAAGAACTAAGAATAAGTGTAAAGTGAGGGGATTAGAGGAAGACCAAAGCAAAGGATGGTCATACCCAGTCATGAGTGGGACTGGCACACCCCTGACCCTTTACATGGCTTGGACAAATAAGAGCAGACTTGAGAAAGTCAGACTTAGGCCTGAATGGTGATTAGGACACCACCAGACTTGAGTCAAGCTCAACACATAATAGGGGTTAAGGGAATGGGATCGATTTGAGTATAGGTTTAGGGCAACCTGGTTCTAAACTAGGGATGGAAATAGAATTCCACCCTAGTCTAAAACAATACTCACATACAAAGGGGTTAGGGATTGATAAGAAAGCATTTGTACCCACAAACAGGATTAAGCCACGGGGATTTGGGGAAAAGGATGTACAAGAAAGTACTAATACAAGCATAACAGAATCAAAGACATGGGAATATGGGGTAGGGATGTGGCATGCTGAAATTTAACTGCATAATGCAAGAAAGTCGATGATAAACAGGCATATGAAAAGGATAAATAAACACGTAGTTTGGATATGGTATTTAAATCGTGGACATACTAGTTGCAAACTCAAACAGTAAAATCAAGTAGGGTAGATAGAATCATATAGCTTAGCCTTGGCTTTCAGCCGGCTAAATCCAAACAACAGAACAAGTAGTAGAGCAGAGCAAAGAAGAGAAGAAAGAGTTTAATGAGTGTGAACTTGTAATTGTTCCTGTGTGAAGTAAAAAGGGTGGGGGTTTTTTATAGTTTGAAAGTAAGCAGTAAGTAAGGCAAGAAAATAAATTAGTATCAAGTCATAATCAATTAGGGAAAGGACTGCCTTTAATTAAGGGGTCGGACTTAGAGTAACAAAACAGAGTTCTATTTATGGAAAGAAAATCAAGAATAAGTTGTAAAATAAAGGGTAAATGCATATAAAGTTTTGAAAGATACACGGTTTTAAGCAAATAAGGCAAGAATAGAATCATTAATCACATAGCAAATCAAGGAATCAGGGATTCGAACTCAGTATTGAATTTAGTCAGAAAAATAGGTCCAAGTCAGAGAATCAAATAAAATCAACCCCCAAAATTAGGGTTATTTGAAAGGAAAAATATGACTATAAAAAGATGCACAAATTCAAGCATGCGAGGCTATGATTAGCAGAAGAGTCATGTAATCAGAGAGCAGAAGAACATAAACATGAAATGAAATTAGAAGTTCTCGCAGAGCTTAGCAAGAAATCAGAAGCACGGAAGGAGTTTAGACAGTTAGGGCTTTGGAATTAAACAGGCAGCAGACAATCACATGCAAAAGTCAGAAAACCCCCAAAATCTAGGGTTTTCATCACATTTCGAATATAAAGAAGAAAGCATAGGCGAAGATGAACTCAGAAAGAACATAAACATTCATGAAAAGCATAATGAAAGCAAAGAACACAGTAAAGAAGCTACTCGGAAAACCTAGAAACAACACGGTAAAGAAAAATACATAGGAATCATAGTAGAAAATACTTAGGAATTATAGCAAAAGTAAAAGGAATCACAGTAGAGCAAAAAATCGGAGAAACCCTAAGCTTTAAGAAGATGAACAGTTCGAAAACAAAATCGACAAAAATGTGGAAAACACTTTGAAATCTTAGAAAATAACATAGATCTGAAGTAGATCTTAAAGAGAAACAAAGAAGAAAAACCTCGGAGACTTAGGGTTTCAGCGAAAACCCTAGAGAACGAGAAAGGCCTGGAACGGACTGGTCTTGAGTCGAAGACGGACTCACAAGGCTAGGATTCGCCAGAAGGAGGCCGGAAATAGTCATAGAACTCAAATCGGAGGACCTCTGAACCGGGGATCTTCAAGATCGGACTTCGATCTTTGAACAAAGGGGTCATAGAAGGGAGTGGGGGTGAGTATAGGTTGCACGAAGCCTGGGAGGCCATGGTTTCCGGTGAAACAAGGTCGGAAAAGGGTCGGAGAAGGGCTAGGGTTTCAGGGGTGGTTGAGAGCATTTGGGGACGGAGAGGGTTTAAAGGCGGCTGCTGAAGAGAGAATGAGGGGCATTAGGGTTGGGGTCATGTTTAATTTAGGAAAGAGGAACGTGGACCGTTGATTAAAACAATCAACGGTCCTAATTTAAAAAGGAGTTCCAGGCGGGTTAGTTAATAGGATATAGGTCGGGTAATTTATGAAATTGGGTAGTGTAATTGAGGTTAGATTGGGGCTGGAATTGGGCTAAGATTGAAATTAAAAGGGCTACAATTTAAATAGCTAATTTTCCACAATTGATTTTAATAAAATAGTAAATGATGTTCGATAATCAAATTGAAATACTAAATTAGTAAACAGTGCATAAATACTAATTTAAAAATATTAGAAAAGATTTTTTGATTGCAAATGCTATTAAATCGAGAAATAGGCTAAAATCGCAATTTCATGCAGTTTTAATTTAAAAATACCAAACGGACTTGTAAAATCATGTAAAAAATCATGTAAATTATTTTTTGTGTAAATGTGAGAATAAAATAAATTATTCACCAAAACGACAAGTTTTGGGAATAGTTATTGGATTTCATAATGCAAAAATAGGCCATAAATTGGTTTTTAAATCCTTGAAAAAATGTGGAAGAATACCAAAACCTTTGTGAATGCTTATATATGCATATACATGCTATTTTAAAAGTATTTTGAGTATAAAAATACATAGGAAAAAATTGGGTATTAATAACAATAACCACCACTCTTGCCCTAGTTTTTTGCTTGGAGACTTTTGGATTTTTGTTTCGATGAGACTGAACCTCAGCGAGAGGCTGCCTACGTACCCTTTCGAGATAAAATCAAACGTAGTTCAGGACATAGGAATTACTTTGTTGTTTTGATTTTCTTCTTTTTGTTTTCTGTTCTTCTTTTTCTCTTTTCCCTTTTTCATTTTTCTTTTCTTTTCTTTTCTTTCTTTTCTTTTCTTTTTCTTTCTTTCTTTTTCTTCTTTCTTTTTCTTCTTTATTCTTCTTCTTTTTTTTCCCTCCTCACTTACTTAACCTCCATACTCGCATTTCTCAATTATGCTACTGATTCCGAAAGAGGGTTGTGAAAGAAAATAAATAAGGCTCAAAAAGGGGGTGACAAGGGATAAAGTATTTAGATAACAGGACAAAAAGCCTTTGTCATTTCAATCTTCAAAATATGCCAAATAAAAACAAGTACAATCAAACAAAGAGATCATACATAGTATCTTTTGACCGCATATTGATAGTCATTTCTACACATTTTCCTTCCAAATCTATCAAATATAGTGCACCATTAGACAATACTCTGGTTACAACAAATGGCCCCTGCCAGATTGGGGCAAACTTTCCTTTTGCTTTAGCCCAATGAGGCAAAATATGTCTCAGCACTAACTGTCCCACTTCAAACTTCCTCGGACGCACTTTCTTGTTGTACGCTCTTGCCATTCTTTGTTGGTACAATTGGCCATGACACACTGATGCCAATCTTTTCTCATCGATCAAACTCAACTGTTCTAAGTTATTTTTTACCCATTCATCATCATCAATCTCAGCCTCCGCGATAATTCGAAGGACAGGATCTCCACTTCTGCAGGTATCACAGCTTCGGTGCCATACACCAATGAATAAGGAGTCGCCCCTACTGAAGTTCGAACAGTGGTGTGGTACCCCAACAATGCAAAAGGCAGCTTTTCATGCCACTTTCTAGAGCCCTCTACCATTTTTTGAAGTATTTTCTTTATATTCTTGTTGGCCGCTTCAACCGCTCCATTTTCCTTAGGCTGTATGGGTAGAATTGTGATGGGTAATCTTGAACTGCTCACATGTCTCTTTCATCAAATGACTATTGAGATTAGCTCCATTGTCTGTAATGATCATCTTTGGTATCCCAAACCGACAGATAATGTTTGAGTGCACAAAATCCACCACAGCTTTCTAGGTTACGGACTTAAACGTTTTAGCCTCTACCCACTTGGTAAAATAATCTATAGCCACTAAAATGAACATGTGCCCATTTGATGTTGCTTGCTCAATTGACCCAATGATGTCCATGCCCCATGCAACAAAAGGCCACGGTGCGGACATCGTGTGTAATTCTGATGGTGGAGAATGGATCAAGTCTCCATACACTTGGCACTGATGACATTTGCGTACGTAACTGATGCAATCCCGCTCCATAGTAAGCCAGTAATACCCCGCTCGGAGGATCTTCTTTGCCAGAACGTACCACTCATATGTGGTCCACAAACTCTGGAATATACCTCAGCCATAATAGTTGTAGCCTGTCTCGCATCGATGTATCCTAACAACCTAAGATATGGAGTTCTTTTGTACAATAATCCTCCACTAAAGAAAAACCCGCTTGCCAACCGTCGAATCGTTCTTTTCTGGTCACCTGTGGCCTATACCGGATACACCCCCATCATGATATATTACTTGATGTCATGAATCCAAGGCTCACCATCAAATTCTTCTTCAACCATATTACAATAGGCATGCTGGTCTCGGACCTGAATCTGTAAAGGGTCCACATAAGCCTTATCCGGATGATGCAGCATTGACGCCAAAGTGGCCAGCGTATCGGCAACCTCATTATGAATCCTTGGAATGTTTCGGAACTCTACTGATTGAAACTGTTGACAAAGATCATGCAAACATTGTCGGTACGGTATAAGCTTCAAGTCCCGTGTTTCCCATTCTCCTTGAATTTGTTGCACCAGTAGGTCCGAGTCACCCATGACCAAGACTTCCTGGACACCCATATCTATAGCTAACCTCAAACCAAAGATACATGCCTCATATTCTTCCATGTTGTTAGTACAATAGAAATGAAGCTGAGCTGTAATAGGGTAGTGCTGCCCTGTTTCAGAAATAAGTACTGCTCCTATCCCCACGCCTTTCATGTTGGAAGCCCCATCAAAGAAAAGTTTCCATCCCGGCTTCTCAAGTTGTTCTAACTCATCAATGTGCATCACCTCTTCATCAGGGAAATAAGTCTTCAAAGGTTCATAATCCTCATCAACTGGATTCTCGGCCAAATGATTTGCCAAGGCTTGTGCTTTCATTGCGGTCCGAGTCACGTAGACAATGGATCTTCCACTTTGCAAGCCTCCCTGTGGGCATAGGCTTCTGAAAGATATACTTTAATGGATCCAATCGAGATATGAGGTAAGTGGTATAAGATGACAAGTAATGTTTCAGCTTCTGTGCAACCCAAGTTAGGGTGCAACATATTCTCTCAAGATGAGTATACTCAACCTCGTAAGATGTGGATTTCTTGTTGAGGAAGTAGATAGCCTGCTCTTTTCTGCCAGTAATGTCATGCTGCCCCAGTACACAGCCAAATGAATTATCCAAAACTACCAAATATAGAATCAAAGGCCTCCTAGGTTCTGGCGGGACCAATACGGGTGGGTGCAACAAATACCCCTTTATCTTATCAAAAGCCTCCCAGCATTCCTTCGTCCACTTGACCGCAACATCTTTTTTTAATAGTTTGAAGATTGGCCCACAATTTGTTGTGAGTTCAGCAATGAACCTGCTGATATAATTCAATCTCCCTAGCAAACTCATCACCTCGGTCTTGTTCCTCGGAGGTGGCAATTCCTGGATAGCCTTGATTTTTGACGGGTCAAGTTCAATACCCCGGCGGCTGACTATAAAGCCCAACAACTTTCTAGACGTCACCCCGAAAGTGCACTTTGCAGGATTGAGCTTCAGATTGTACCTGCGAAACCTTTGGAAGAACTTCCTCAGATCCCTGAGATGGTCAGGCTACTTTCTAGACTTCACGATCACATCGTCTACGTACACTTCAATTTCCTTGTGTATCATGTCGTGGAACATTGTTTTCATTGCCCTCATATAGGTTGCACCAGCATTTTTCAAACCAAAAGGCATGACCCGATAATAGTATGTTCCCCACGGTGTGATGAACGCCATCTTTTCTGCATCCTCCTCATCCATTAAGATCTGGTGGTATCCCGCGTAACAATCCACAAAAGAACCAATCTCATGTTTGGCACAATTATCAATTAATATGTGGATGTTCGACAGTGGGAAATTGTCTTTTAGACTTGCCTTGTTAAGATCCCGATAATCAACACACACCCTTGTCTTGCCATCCTTTTTTGGCACAGGCACAACATTGGCTAACCAGGTGGGATACCGTGTGACCCGAATGACTTTCGCCTTGAATTGCTTGGTGATCTCTTCTTTGATCTTTACACTTATATCCGTTTTGAACTTTCTCAGCTTCTGCTTGACAGGAGGGAGTGTTGGGTTAGTGGGCAGTTTGTGAACCACTAAGTCAGTGCTTAGACCCGACATATCATCATACGACCATCCAAAAATATCCTTGTATTCGAACAATGCTTTGATTACCTCCTCCTTGAGTTGTGGTTCTAGATGAGCACTTCATTCATGTGTGTACTACTTAGTTTTCGGAGCGGTTAGCTGAGATTTATATCCGAGAGATTGTTCGTATGCATGGTATTCCAGTGTCCATCATTTTAGGCAGAGGTGCTCAATTTACATTGCAGTTTTGGAGGGCCGTGTAGTGAGAGTTGGGTACTCAGGTGGAGTTGAACACATATTTTCACCCTCAGATAGACGGGCAGTCCGAGCGCACTATTTAGATATTGGAGGACATGTTACGCGCTTATGTCATTGATTTTATATGTTCACGGGACCAGTTTTTACCACTCGTTGAGTTTGCTTACAATAACAGTTATCAGTCGAGTATTCAAATGCATTCATATCAGGCCTTGTACGGGAGATGATGCAGATATCCCGTGGGATGGTTTGAGCCAGGCAAGGTAGGCTTTTGGATACAGACAGTGCAGAATACTTTGGACAAGGTAAAAGTGATTCGGGAGCGGCTTCGTACAATGCCGTCAAGACAAAAGAGTTATGCAAATAGAAATGTTTTTGATATGCCTTATATGGTTGGGGACAAGGTTCTATTGAAGGTCTCACCCATGAAGGGTGTTATGAGATTTGGGAAGAGGGACAAGTTGAGCCCTCGGTTCATCGGATCTTTTGAGGTACTTCATAGGATTGGGGAGGTGGATTATGAGTTTGCTTTGCCACCTAGCTTGTCGAGGTTGCATCCGGTATTTCATGTTTCTATGCTCCAAAAGTATATTGTCGATCCGTCTCATGTTTTGGATTTCAGCACTATTCAGTTAGACGGTTATTTGACTTATGCCGTGGATCTAGTGGCTATTTTGGAGCGCCAGGTTTGTAAGTTGAGAACTAAGGATATAACTTCAGTAAAAGTGCAGTGGAGAGGGCGGCCAATAGAACAGGCTACTTGGGAGATCGAGTGGGAAATGTGGAGTAGATATCCATACCTATTTGAGACTCCAGGTATGTTTCTAGACTCGTTCGAGGACGAACGTTTGTTTAAGAGGGGAGGATGTAATGACTCAGCCGGTCATCTCATAAGTTACAGCTCTGTTTTCCCCGTTTTTATTTTCTTCTATGTTCTTCAGCTATATTTTACCAGATCATGTTGGTTGGTTCGGGTCCAGAGTGGTCTTGGAGTTGAATGAGGCACTTAGCCTCCTATTTAGAAGCTTAAGTTGGAAAAGTCAACCAGATGTTGACTTATGTGTAGACGACCTCGAAATGAAATTTTCGGAAGTTGTAATAGGTTCATACGATCGTTTGTGACTTGTGTGCAGAAATTGGAGAATGTACAAATAAGTTTTGATTGGATTAGGAGTCATTTGTTGAATTTGGGGACTTAGAGTCCGTAGGCTTGAATCCAAATGTGATTTGGTGTGTTGGCGTTATTTTGAGAGATCCGAGGGTTCAACTAAGTTTGAATAATGTTATGGGATATGTAGGTATGTTTGGTTGAGGTCCCGAGGGCATCGGGTGTGTTATCAGTAGTTATCTGATGGATATAGCTATTGGAAACAATTGCTGGTGTTTAAAGGATGGTCTGTGAAGTTGGGAGTGCGGACCATGACGGAATCTCGCGGTTAGCAAAGGAAGTTCGCGGGGGCGGTAAAATTTACATGATCAGCGACGATGGCTGACACAGACAGCGAAAGAAGGGATGCGATCACAGGAACTGGAGGCGTTCGCGATTAAAATTCTGCGAACAATAGAGCGGCAAGCAGTGTGACGGTGGTTTTTGGCAATCAGCGAGATTTGAATCCGAGGGTTGCACTATAAATATGAGATTCAGGGTTTATTTTCATATTTTGACCTATAGAGCTTAGGCTTTGGTATTTTTTGAAGGTTTTTCAAGAAATTCATTGGAGTAATTGATTCTAACTCGGTTTAGGCTAAAATACATGAATATATCACGGAATCCATCATTTGATTAGAGATTTGAGAGGAAAATTGGGGAACTTCATAAAATGAACTTTTGATATTTGAAAGCCGATTCGAAGTCAGAATTGAGTGAAACTAGTATGGTTGGTCTCATAATTCAATAGGTTGACGAATTTTATGATTTTGGTTGGATTTGGAGACGTGGGCCCCAATGGGTCGTCTTTTGAGTTGGCTTTTTGACTTCTAGTCTTAAGCTTAGTATTTTCTTATGGGATTGATTCCTTTAGATCATGCTGATTTTATCGAATTGTTTATGGATAGATTCAGAGTGTCCGAAGGTTGATTTTAGGGGCAAAGACATTACGAAGTAGGATTTTTGCTTGGTTGAGGTACGTAACACTTTGAAACTTGGTTCTGAGGGTTCAAAATACCGAACTATGTGCTATATGATGGTATTTAAGTGACTCCCGTGCGAAGTGACAGACATGTTGGTATACACCATGAGAATTGGGACCCGGTTCATTCCATGGCACCGGTTAGTAATTCTAACTTATTGATATCTATGTTTATTCATGTGATGAAGTAAATGGACTGTAAATTATGCTAGTTATCATGCTAGGGCTTTACACTGATACCGTTGAGACTCCTAGTGGTCGTTTATTGTTGACATCTAACTGATTTCATTGATATTTTGTACTCAATCACGTTCATGCATTTTATATCACATCTCACACTCAACTGTTATTTATTTGAACATCATATCGTTGTTCCGGGCCAGTTTTTATGGCATTGTGAGCCCGGGAGAGAGACTGGAGAGTGATGACTTAGTGAGACCGAGATCCTGATTATGAGTGACAATTATGGGTCGGGCTGCATGCCGCAGCGGATTATTGATATATGCCTTCATTGGATTATAATAGCGCTTGGTTGAAGAAGCGTCTTCGGAGTCTGTAACACACTCCCAGTGAGCGCGGTTGATTATATTGAGGGATAGATTTTCCCTTGGTATGGATATGGATCTTCTACATGAGGCTGGATTGCCCTATTTCTCAGTAGTGAAGACCGATGGTCTGTGATATGTATATATATTCTGGGATGGATTTTCCCTAGGCCTTGCAAGCCATATATAGTACCGAGTAGATGTGAGATTGTTAGTTTTATTATCTGGAGATGGATCTTCTCCATAGGCTGGACTGACCTTCCTCAATACTGAGTGACTGCTATCAAAGATGTATATATATATTCTGCGATGGATCTTTCCTGGACCGTGTGAGCCATATACAGTTCTAAGTGGACGAGCATTTGAGATTGTGGGCATATGAGGCACTTAGCATGGTGCCTTTCACACAGCATGTGCCATGAAATATAGATGTAGAAGAGTTACCCTTATTTACCTTGCTCATACCTGCTCTGTTTTACTGTTCGAGCTGTTTATTTAACTGGAAGCATACCTATATTTCTGTATGTTCTTTCTGTAATCTTTGGTGAGGTTGAGTTTATCAATACCTTTCAGTCCAAAGTTTAGACTTGTTACTTACTGAGTTGGTATACTCATGTTACCCCCTACACCTTGTGTGCAGACCCAGGTACCTTTGGCCCTAGTGGTAGTCACTGATTGAGGTTGCATGCTGTGGATTTTGTTGAGGTATCTGCATGGAATTTGTGGGCCTTGGCTCTCCTTCTCATTTTTTAGTTATATTACAGTTGCCTCTTTAGACACTTAATAGATTATATATTCACCTTAGACGCTCATGTAATTCGTGATACCCTGGGTTTGGGATGACTATATCGTAATATGAATCTTTCTTTTATGTCTTAAGCTATTTATCAAAAAATGATGAATGTTTTCTGCAAGTGATTGTCAATATTAGTACTGTAGATTTTGATAGTATTGGGTTGAAGCTGGCCGAGTTCCACGATAGGCCTCATCACGACCGGGTTAGTTTTGGGATCGTGACACCCACTTGGGATGGACAAGGCAACAATATGCAAGTCTCGTACCTATTTTCAAACTTTATTGCGCAAACTCTCTAAAATAGTTGGTGCACCTGTGTCGTAGTACTATTTTTGGAGGATCAGACACACACCCATTAATATTTTCGGAAAGTATGAGTAACATAGCTTACAAACGTTAATTGTATGTCAAAACAGAGGGGATCGAGGAGTAGACATTTCTGTATAATTGGTTAACAGCTAGGGATTTGAATTTGCTGATCTCTCGAGCACTAATTCTAAATTTCTTGTCCTATTCATCACTGGATGAACCTTTCTTTGAAAGTAGGCAAAGTTTCCATACTTGTCATGAAAGGGTGGCGTTACTGATTCCCACGGATTGCAACCTCTAATTCTGATATGTAGGACGCTCCCAATATCATTGAGTACCTCGCAACATTGTCGTCGCCGTGCCTGTTGTTTTCATAAAATATGAAAAGTTTGTACATATATACTCATCAATCTTGTGTTATTAAAATTAATAAGAAAGATTTCATCAAATCAAATAACCTCTGTTTCATTTTATCTTATTCCAATTATTTTTTTGTTCCAAAAAAAACATCACATTTTTATAATTGGCAAAAAGTTAACCCTTTAAACATTCTAGTTCTTACAAAAAGCATATATAGTACTCCCTCCATCCGAAAGGGAAAGATATTTTTCAAATTTCTAGAGTCAAACTTCAACTTTGACTATGAGTTCTGACATAGAATCTTTAAATTTTTTTTAAGTAAAACTTATATATTTGAAAACTGCATAAAATAATATTATCAGTCACAATAATTAATAATTTAACGTATTTAAAAGATATATGAAAAATTGTAGTCAAAGAACAAATAATTTGACTCTCGAAATCCGAAAAGTATCATCCTTTGTTTTGAACGAAGGAAGTACTCTTATAAAGACCTTCAGTTCCAAAATATTTTTCTTTCATAAACTTCGCGAGCATAGAAACATCGAAAATAGAAATGTACCTGTATCCATACTTTGGGAGATAACATTGACGCGGTGACATTAACCATATGAACTGCTAAAGCTGGTTTATAACGTTGGTTATCGCATTGCTTGTTAAAATCACCAATTTTGGTACTATAACTAGTCGAGGTTTCACCATTGCCAATGGCAGTAATTTGATCCAAGTAATACTCTATAGGCCTCTTACACGGTTCTACATAGTTTGGCCGTGTATTGAATGTGAATGGCTCTTCTGACCCTAGAAAAGTCTTGAACGTCTGAATTGGAGTCTCCAACTCCTTGACATTCATTAACCATGGATATAATTGTACTGTGTAGCCCCATGACAATGATACTGACCAATTTCTCTTTAGGTCATAACACAAACTCTGCTGCACTATCCGGCTTGGATCCTTGTTATAAGCTTCAATTACCTTCTTGACTGACTCAACTCGGTTCATTGATGGAATTAGGGGGTGGAGCATGTCCAAATGGTGCAGTGACACTAGCGGCGCCACCGGATGAGCTGCCAAAAGCCCTAGTGCGCTTCCATTTATATCCATCTTAAACAAACAGATTAAACACATCTTTCAGTTTCTACATAAGATATATAGTACTCCCTCCGTTTCAATTTATGTGAACTCATTTGACTGGGCACGGAGTTTAAGAAAAGAGAAAAGACTTTTGATCTTGTGGTGTAAAATAAGGCACCTTTATTTTGTGTGGCTATAAATCATTGCATAAAGGTAAATTGTTTCCAAATAAGGAAAGAGGTCATTCTTTTTTGCACGGACTAAAAAGGAAATAGGTTCACATAAATTGAAACGGAGGGAGTACTAATTTCTCTTTTCCTTTTTCTACAATGAATAGGAACAAAAACAAGAGGCTACTGAACTTATTCATACTTTAATTTTTTGTTTCCATCAAAATATATTGTGTGTTTAAAAAGGATGTTGTTGTTTGGAATATCAAGGTTAAAGGGTCCAACGTCGGATGTGATTCAAGACATATATTTCTTAATTATTTATTTAAAAACATACATATTTTTTTTTAATTATCTTCTGCCATATGAATATACATATTTGACAGCTATATAAAAATAGTATGATCACTCCCAGTCTCATTTTATGTGGTATATTTTTCTTTTTGTTCTTTGTCAAAAATAATGATAAAATTATCATTTAACTTTTAATGAGATAATTTTTAGTTATACAAATGATTATGTCAGTTTTCACAAAAGTTGCAGAAATCTATTTTCTTTTTACAATTCATCCCCAATCAAACTACATCAATATAATATGAGATGGAGGGAATATAGCTTAAAATTTTAGAAAAAAATATTTGATAATTTTTAATCAAAGAAAAACTTTTTGGTTCTCTAAACTGTGATAGCCAAGGGCAGAATTATAACCCAAATTATGGAGCACGTAAACTCATAGTTTTTTTTTAATCAAACTGGGTATTTCATATATGTATTTTATAAAAATGATTTAATACTATGTGCTGGTTCTCTTGGTTCAAAAAGGGTGATGCTGCATTTGTTGAATACTAAGTTATTTACCAAAAGAAAAATAACTGGTGATAGTTTTAGTAGTATAATTTTTTTAAAATGACAATGGATTTGTACAAAAGTAAAATCTTGGATTTAAAAGATACCTGATGGAAACCAAGTTCATTCGTGAGAGGAACTCCAATCTCAGCCATACAACCAGCAATCCTTTGATCAGAAGCGTACAAGTAATGGTAGCGATTAATGCAACCGTCTAAAATATTGACCAGCTCCGCCGCCAGAGGATAACTAATAGCAATGCCGCCGCCGCCGTAAGCCATAGTATAGGAACATATTACGTTCTGCTCCACACTTTCGGAATTCCCACCAATGTAATACATTTGGTTGTGATCATATTTAGCCAAAACAGTCACCAAATTCTCAGGAAAAAACACAGTATCATCATCTCCCATTACGAACCACCTCACATTCTTTAAACCTAGTTCAAAACTCTCCTTTACAATCCTTGCAATCCTTACTGCTGTCCTGTTACCAAACCAACACGTGTACTCGAAACTGGAAGTATTTTCGGAGACCCTATAGGGTGGCGATGTTTCAGGCCATGGCTCGTTCCCTTGGGGCTTTTCATCAAGCCACACGAACCCTCGCGTTACATTTGGTCTCCACCAGAGCTCAGAGTAACACGAGCGATTATTCCATGTTTTAGCGGACCCTCCAATGCCAAAGAGAATGTGGGATATGTTTGTTTCTTCTTCTTCATCTTCTTTGCTGATATTTTCTACTAATAGTTTATTTGTAACCGCAGCAGCATTGTAAGCATATGAGATTAGAGAAATGGAGGCAACTAAGCAGATAATAATTAGAAAGCTCTTCATTTCTCTGCTTTCTTTAAGGGAAAAAAAAAGTGACTTTCTGAATGTGTATATGATATAACATAACAAAAATATCCCTTGAGTGGGAGGATTAGTTACCTAGATGAGTTTTAATTTGAGTTCTCAAATATTTTAATAACGTCTTATGGAGAGGTAAGGTTCTATTTTATTCTGAATATGGTGCACAAGTACGATTGTGCTTAATTCATATCCAAAGCAAGTTGCAACTAATTAATTAATATAGAGTGTGAAGTAGTTCTTTTTTCCTTTCTTTATTGATTGGAGAGAAACGAATGAAGAAGAGTAAATTTTCAATTATAGCTTTCCATTGCGTACCGTTATCCACATCCAATTCGTAAAGTTAAAGCAACCTAAAATAAAATTATTCTTTTAGTGAGGCTAAAAATATAACATACTCTCTTTGTTCCAAGTTAAGTGAACCTGTTTGACTGGGTACGGAGTTTAAGAAAAAACGAAGACTTTTGGAATTTGTGGTCCTAAACAAATTAAAAAGGGGCAGAGAATATTTGTGTGGTTATAAAAACTTCTCATTAAGGGTAAAGTTGTAAGTTTATACTAAATTATTTCCAAATTTAGAAAGGGTTCATTCTTTTTGGAACAGACCAAAAAGGAAATAGGTTCACATAAACTGGAACGGAAGTAGTAAGATTCAATAATATTTTGTTTAGTAACCTAAAAGAAATGGCTAATATTATAAATCTTCCTTGGTTAATTTGTAGAGACTTCAATGACGTAACAAATACATCCAAAATGATGGGAGGAAACCCAATCAAAAATAAAAGAGTTTCAGCTTTATTGATTCTATAAATGCTATGAATACGATAGACCTAGGTTTTGTAGGGCCACAATAAACATGGACAAACAAACATAATGCCAAATAATAATAAACTTATTTTGGAAAGATGAGATAGATTTATGAGTAACCCTAATAACTAGTCCTATCCGGACTCCAAAATTATCTATCTACCTTGTACCTATTCGGATCATCGCCCTCTACTTCTTAACCTTACTAGACAGAATTCCAAACCAAAACGTACATTCAGATTCGAAACTATGTAGCTGCGTCATCCAGATTTTAAACATTTAGTCTCTTCGTGCTAGCACTCAAATCTAGACCACAAAAAATGTTGTAATTACTTAAAGAAAAACAGCACAACAATGGAACTCTACTTGTTTCGGTAATATTTATTAACTAAAAGAAACTAGTAGCTAGAATTGAAGGTCTTCGGAAGATAGATCCAAATCACAAACACATATTCCACCAAAACATGGAAACAAAGTTTATTTTTAACTACAATAATATTCTTCATCAAGGGGAAGATTTTTGGAAACTAAAATTTATGGCTGAATGAAGGTGATGCCAATACAAAGTTTTTCCACACAACTACAGTCCATAAACGACGCAAAAACAGGATTCTTGGCCTAAATGACACTGTTGGTAACTAGAGTCTAGACCAAAATGTAATTATTTGTACTATCATAAATCATTTCAAGGAAGTATATACTACTGAGCTAACCTCTAGCGTTAAAGAATTAATCACAATAACATTAACACCCTCACACATGAAGATCAATTGAACCTCATAAGACCTCTATCAGCATCCGAGATTTAGCGTACTATCAATTTCTTTAAATCCATCAAAGCATCAGGACCCGATGGCCTCCATCTTCTATTTTTCCAAAAATTTTTGGGAAGACACTAAACCTGTTGGCAAAAGTTGCATGGATGCATTCACTTCACCTCACATTCCTCCTGAAATTAACTCTACTTACATCACCCTCATCCCTAAAGTTAACAAACCAGAATGATCACCCAATATAGACCTATCAGTCTCTGCAATATAATTTACAAAACAATCACAAAAATAATAGTCATTTGTAATAGACCTCTATTGGATAAAATTATTAGTCCAAGCCAGGACGCAAGACTACTGATAACGATATCATTGTCCAGAAAGCCATTTATAAGTTTAATAAAGCTAAGGGCAGAGGAGGTCATATGGTTCTGAAAATTAATCTTGAAAAAGCTTTCGACCGTCTAAATGGGCCATTTATTAGATATTCTTTAGCCAGCCTAATATTTTCCTCCTAAACTATTTACCCTTATAATGTCTTGCATCACAACCTGGTCCATATCCATTCCAACTCATTCTACCCAAATAGAGAATTTAGTCAAGGCGACGCTTTATCCCCTTATCTATTCATTATTTGCATGGAATCTTGGACACATTTGATAAATCAAGCTATTAATCAAAACCTTTGGGACCCTATACGAATTGGTAGGGTGTCAATAGAGATATCGCATCTACTATTTACCGATAATTTAGTACATTTTACAAGAGCTGACACTAAAAATACTTCTACTATTATTGATATTTTCAACAAGCTTTCACTTGCTTCGGGCCAAAAAATTAACTTTTGAAAATCAAATGTTTTCTTGTCAAAAAAAAATGTGCCCTTTAACATCCAACAAAATATAGCAAACTCACTCAACATGACCGCTTTGTTAAAGTTTGGTAACTACTTAAGTATTCCTATCACTAATAACCATCCAAAAGCACCGACTACCAATACATTAACGATCGTATGAATAACCGTCTACAAGGATGGAAGGCAAAATAATTGTCCCTTGAAGGGCATAGTACACTCATAACAACAGTTCTAGTAGCAATCCTAGTTACGCAATGCAAATAGTTTATTACCAAAAAAATTGTAGAAAAAATTGATCGTATTCAATGCAACTTCCTTTGGGATTCCACTGCAAACATGAGAAGAATCTATCTAGTAAATTGGGAAGCTGTTACACTCCACAAATTTATGGGTTGATTGTGAATCCCTAAAACTAATGGTAAAAGCTTAGCTCTACTTTCTAGCCTGACTTGGTGTTTCATTACGAATCCATACCAACTTTGGGTTAGAGTTTTAAAAGGAAATATCAATCACGTATCTTCATGATGATCGTAAAATGAAACCATCTGACTCCTACATCTGGAAAAATATTATCAAAAATATTTTGACATTCTATAAAGGAATCGCTTGGAATACTGGCAATGGCTCCAGTCTTAAACTTTGGGAAGGTAGCTAGTTTGCGTTGAATGAATCTCTATAGTCTCTTATATATGGTCCCCTCACGAAATTAGATACAACAAAAACTGTTCAAAATATTCTTCCCAATAATAAGTGGTATCTTTCGGAACTTTCTATGGAAATTCCCTTGAATATTATATACCAAATTAGTAGTACCTACATTCAAGATTAAAAACCCAAAAAAGATTCATTCTTTTGGAAAAATATAAACTCAGGTTTATTCTCTACAAAATCAGCCTACCATATATACTTACATGACTCCAATAATTCTCACCTCCTGTCACGACCCCAAACCGGCCCGATCGTGATGGCGCCTCTCGTGAAGAGAAGGCCGGCCGACACAACACTTACATTAAAACTTTAAGCATTAAGAGTCATTTTTAAGCCTTTAATTAAATAATATTTCAGAATAAACTTCTTAAATAACAATGTGGAATAAAAATACAAGCCCAACATCGGGGTGTCACTAGTCATTAGCATCTATCAAGGTTTGAATACAACAAGAAATCTAAAATAATGCACTAAATACAGTAATAGCAATGTGAGGAAGGGAGCGGTACTGCGAACGTCATGCAACCACCTTGCTAACTCTGATGACTCCGCGTCTGAGCAAATCAACACTCGCTACCGGATTTTGATATAACTGAATCTGCACACGAGGTGTAGGGAGTAATGTGAGCACTCCAACTCATTAAGTAATAAGAGTAAATAAAGACTGAGCAGTAGGAAACAATGAATCCACATTCATGTTAGGCTCAATAAACACAACAGGCTTCCGAATCATAATACGAGTCAATCTACCCTTTCAAAATCTAGCTTTTAGTAAAAATCATTTTGAAATACTTTCCAGTAGTTTCAGTAGGGGTTCAATATCATTTAAAATAATAATAGAGTTTAAAATCATAATCGGCCTCTCGGGCAAAGCATAGTTCGTAAAACAGCCCCTCGGCAAAACAGTAATCATAAATACTTCATAACTTAAAAATCTCGGTGAAAATAACCAATGCCAAATCAGTGATTAATTTCTAAACATCTCATAAACTCCAGTTTAAATAATATTGTTTTAAAATATTTGTTCAACTTTCCGACAGAGGTTCAATATAAACATGAGTGAAAACAGTCAATAAATCAACATATTTGGTAGAAACTCACTTTAAAGATGAGTGAAATTAATAAGTTCATAAACAGGCCTCTCAAGCAAAACATCACTCATATGAATGTATATGTCTATCGCCCCTCGGGCTAGCCTCTCTGCCACTCATGACTCAATTTTTACCAATCAGTACTCGTACTCAGCATTCACACTCAATAGGTACCATATAGTAACCGCTGCGGCATGTAGCCCGATCCATATATAGCTGCGGCGTGCAACCCGATCCATATACTTCATCGACAGCGCTCATTGGGGGTGTGTAGACTCTGGGAGGGGCCTCTTACAGCCTAAGCACAATATTGTTGCAGCGCGCAGCCAGACCCATATAAGCATTGCTGCGGCGTGCAGCTCGATCCTTATCCATATATGTATATATATTGCTGCAGCGTACAGCCCGATCCATAGATATATAATTCCTCACAACTAGGCCCTCGGCCTCTCTCAGTCATTAACCTCACTATCAGACTCTCAGTATATCTCAGTCATCAATCTCACAAACAGACCTTCAGTCTAACTCAGTAAAATAGGGAACTCGACCAAAAATAGTTTCCACATTTTAAGAATATAGTGATAAATCCAGATTCGAGTAATAAATATGTAACACATGACTGAGGACATGCTATCAAGCAATTAGAGTGGGGATAGATAGTAAAAATGCCCATAAGGCTCTCAACAAGTCGGCACAAGGCCCCAAACATGGCATACAACCCAAAATATAGTAACATCAAACAATTAACTATCAAATACGCATTAAAGTACTCGTTCCGGATGGACTAGATCAAAATCTCCAGCGGTGCTCTACCCCACGCTCGTCATCTAGCGTGTAAGTCAACTCAAATTAACACAACAAAGTGTAATCCGTGGTTCCAAACTTTCAGGACAGAATTTACAATCATTACTTACCTCGAACCGGTGAAATCTCTAGCTTGCGATGCCTTTGCCCCTCAAATCGGCCTCCGCGCACGTCGAATCTATCCAAAATCGGAAGGAATATGTCACAATATGCTAAGGGAACAAGGCCCAAGCGAAAACAATCGAAAAATATCAAAAATCTCGAAATTAGCAAAACCCAAGCCCCGGGCCCACTTCTCGAAACTCAAAAATTTTCACATCAACGGGTTTCTTATCACCCCACGAATTCATACATACCAAAAGTATCCAATTCCGGTACCATTTGGTCCTTCAAATCATCATTTTATATTTTTGGAAGATTCCACAACTTTTCTTCCCAAATTCCATCCCAACTCACGAATTAAATGATGAATTCAATAATAGATTCATGTATTCTAGCCAAATTTGAGTTAGAATCACTTACCCCGATGATTTTCTTGAAAAACCCTCAAAACATTACCGAAATCCGAGCTCTCTAGGTCAAAACATTAAACAAAACCCAAAGCCTCGTATTTATAGAGTACCCCCCCCCCCCAAGATTTCCACCTCCGTGGACCATACAAAAACGACCGTGGTCCGCACAAAACCAGTACGGTCCGCACAAAAATGACCGCAGTCGCACAGGTTTCCTCTACAGTGACAGGCTTTAGTATTTTGGCCATAACTTTTGCTGCAGATGTCCAAATTGTGATAGACCTTTCTGGAAACTAGACACGAAGGCTAAAACTTTCGTTTTTGAATCATATTAAAATTCTTTGCGGATCAAAATATATGAGCTTCTGAAATAGGACCAGTGAAATTTTTCCTCACCGCGGCCGCACAACACCTACCGCAACCGCACTTCATTTGGTGCAGTCCGCATAGCACATACAGCAGGCGCACTTCTTTTTGTGCAGACCACGAGGGTGAGTTCCGAGGCCTGCAACCCTTTTGGACCTGCTACAACTATGATTTTCGGCCTGAAACATCCCGGAACGTACCTGGAATTCCCGAAACTTCAAACCAATTCTACCAACACATCCCATGATATCGTTCAAACTTGTTTGAAACTTCAGAGCGCTCACAACAACATCAAATCACCAATTTAACATAGGATTCAAGCCTAAGAACTCCAAGAACTCTTAAATTATGCTTTCAATCAAAAGTCTATCAACCTTGTCTGAATGACCCTAAATTTTTCACACACATTCCAAATGATACAACGAAGCTACTACAACTCTCGAAATTCTTTTCCGACCTCTATATCAAAATCTCACCTATCAACTGGAATTTGCCAAAATACTAACTTTGCCAATTCAAGCCAAATCCTTCTACGGACTTCCAAAATGCATTCCGATCATGCTCCTAAGTCATAAATTACCCAATGAAGTTAACTAAATCATAAAAATTCCAATCCGAGCTCATATACGAATAAGTGAACTCTTTGTCAAACCTTTCAAATTTAAAGCTTTCCATTGAGACTGTTCTTTCAAATTCATTCCAAATTTTCCTGAAAACCAAAACAAACGATCTACATCAGTCATAATACATTACATGGGGCAAGTCATGCCCGTGCACTAGCAATCAAAGTGCAAAAGCTCAAAACGACCGCTCAGGTCGTTACACCTCCCATTTCTCCCCTCTCATCAATGGGTTTGGAAAATCCACGCCTTGAATAAAATAATATTCTTCTTGTGGATAATCTTTAATAACAAATTACCTACTACAGAAAACTTATTTAATCAAAACATTATACGATTAAACACTTGTGATTCATGCCCAGATATTACTGAAACAATTGACCACTTATTCATAACATGCCCAAAAGCAAAAGCCTTATAGGATCGATTCAACATACATATCCCTCCAAACCGTTTGGAACCCTCTCTCTATGTACAACACCAACTTAATGGACTATTACGAATAATAAAATGGCCTCACTACTCATCTTAACTCCAATTATTCTTTGGGCTATTTGGAAAAATAGGAATGAAATCCTTATCCGGACCTCTATTTCTCCAATAACATATACAAGCATAACTTTTCCAAGCTATGGGGTATCTCCGCTTAGTCCATAATCACCTTACAAAAAACTCATACGAAAAGAAATCAATTCGATGGCAACCTCCTCCAAATGGATTCTTCAAACTAAATACAGATGGTACTTACGATGAAATTACTAAAGCAGGAGGGGGGTGGTGGACTAATTTGAAACCACAATGGTGGCTGGATCATTGGCAATGCAAATTACAACTACACACAATCTGCCATTCATATGGAAATACTAGCCTTTTACAATGGTCTAAGGCTGTCACTTAGTAACTTAGTTCTACTCATTGTGGAAACTGATTCATAGGTATTGATTCAACTATTATCGTCTAATAATCTAGCTTTCTTACCCATGTTAATGGATTGCAGGCACCTAATGGAGAAGCTGGGCAGCCCACAGGTGTGCCCCACTTTAGGGAAGCTAATGATGTAGCAGATAAACTGGCCTGCTATGGGAAAGGCAGAGATCCAGTCATGGGAATAAATAAATTTAATTTTTGTATACCCACTCCCCTTTATCCTTAATGAACTAAAGGAATACCTCTATGGAACTGGGACCATACGTTCAGTTACCTTTAATGTAATAACTTCCGTTTGTGCTATTAATAAAAGTATCTTTCATTAGCAAAAAAAAAATATTATTCTTTTCGTTTCACTTCGTATATTGGTGTTGTAAAATTATTTTTGTGGTGCAATATATTTCTGAGAAGAAGAGACAATTGGCGGACAAACGTTGAAATGCAGATCACAAAAAGGCATTTCATATTCACCTAGGAGGATGTATTCTTTTATATTAAACTATGCAATGGTTGAACGGGAGACAAATTTTTTATGTTTAATGTTGTGCTGTGATAAAACTTAAAAGTATTTTTCCCACTCTTGGAACGGTAAGAACTAGCATACGTTTAGATTAGGAAAACTATATAATACTCCCTCCGTTTTAATTTATGTGAACCTATTTCTTTTTTAGTCCGTGCCAAAAAGAATGACATATTTCCCTATTTGGAAACAATTTACCTTTATGCAATGATTTATAGCTACACAAAATATATGTGCTTCATTTTACACCACAAGTTCAAAAGTCTTCTCTCTTTTCTTAAACTCCGTGCCCAATCAAATGGGTTCACATAAATTGAAACGGAGGAAGTATAATTGAAGGTTCTTAACAGTCAGGTAATTGAGTATCGAAACTTGGATTACAAGTTTCGTTAGTGCATGGGCATGCCTATCCATTAAGAGTTAATTCAATAATTCTTTGTAAAAATGGTTAAACATAATGTACAACTTCATAAGTTTCGAATGTTATTCGGCCTAATTAAAACCCTAACAAGACGTTCAATGTAATAATGAGGTGGATTCGAACCCACGGAAACAAGTAAAAGCATCATGATACACGGTGATAGCCATAATACAAGGTAGAAGTCGATGTGAGTGATAAATAATGGTCAAAGAGGTGAAGAATCCTCGCCTTACTTCTCGTGTAAAAAAGCGAGATGGTGAGAGGAGCCTAATGTCACGACTCCATTGCGAAAGACAACGACTGGTACTGGAGCTGTCAATATGGGCGGGGACGGATTAGCCCAGCAGTTCACTTGAGCTTTAACAATTGACGGGCTGGGTTGGGCTAGTCCACTATTTCAATGGGCCTTATAATGATTAGCCGACCCCAGCCGTATGTGGCTGTGGGCCCCCACGGGCCGGTCAATTATTTTTTAAAATATAATTTTATATTTTTCTTAAGTTCTAACTTAAAAAAGTAAATATTTAAAATGTAAAAAAATCTTATTGGAAAAATTTCAGAAAACTTAATATTTTTATTGTTCTAATATATCACAATAAAGACTAAAAAAGTGAAAAATAAGACTATATTTTATTTAATAAGAAAATAAACTATTCAAGAGAACGTCTATGACGCTTATGTGATATCCAACACTTCATGTTCATCAATCACATTTGAATCCGCTTGTGAGAATATTGTCTTAACATCTTTACTTTCACTTACATCTACAATTAGTATAAAATATTAGTTAGTTAATATTAAAAATAATTAATATTTTAAGACTTTGATCTTTTAATATGACGGGCTTAATAAACTTTATGCTTGGAATATTATTCTTGATATTTTTTATGTCATATAATTTTAATTTTATATATTTTAAATAAATATCTTTATTAGGCACACAGGCCAGCCCAACCCAGCCTCAGTCAAGACTCACGGGCCAGGGGCTTTTTCGGGCCGGGCTTAAAAGCCTCGTTCATAAATGTGCTCCAATAGTTTTAGCTCAGCCCTGCTAAATCACGAGTTGGGCGGGCTGGCCCAACGGGCCAAGCCCATGTTAATGGCTCTAATTGGCACTTAGTGAACTCCTTACTCCTCCAAGGCTAATTGATTTAGATTATCTAGGAGCCCTCGTAGGTAAGGTTTTATGTCCTCCTCCTTGTTGTGCTAATTTTTGGTAATTAATAGGGAAATTACCAGCTATGTCCATTTAGAAGTAGCTCATTACAAAAATTGGCTAATTGATAAAATATTACTAATATTAGCCAAAATAGCCAATTAGCTATTTGTAGCAAAAAAATATCAAATTTTTACTTTCTTTTGAGTGGGTGCTATTAGAATAGATTGGGTATATCTTAAGGAGCTTGAATCTCAGTTTTGGGATGATTTGGTGAAGTTTTGAGGTGGTTTGAATTGAAA
>MU722270.1:14536-87218 GCA_026770625.1 Nicotiana glauca
CCCCCCCCCCCCCTCTTGTACTTTCAAACGTAACATTCTTGCCTCAAGATTTGACTCAAAAGCACCACGTGTTTTTCGTAGCCCGCTCACTTACTCTAACATAGAGGTCAACGACATTACCTTTCTTCGTGAAAAGAGTGTCCTTACACAACAATAGAGAGTAGTTTCACTCACAATAAAATTCAAGAACAATAAGGAACTCAAATAGAAAGAATTTGCTCACTCTCACAAACAACATTCATATTCCACAAAAGATGTACCATAGGCTTGCCCGTAGTGCACAACTCTACTAAATGAGCTCATTCAGTCAAGGATCAAGTAGAACTTTATTCGATTGTAATGCAGGCCGTGGGATGGGTAGGATATATTCATATATAAGAGTAACTACACCTCCCTTAGTACTTTAATAGATACAATTAACCATTCAAAACCCCACACTTCATGTCAAACCATAACTCTACCTTCACATCAATATACATAAACTCCCAACTTCTTTAAGCACAATTACATCAAGAGTTACGGCTTATCAAGGAATATTTTCACAACAATACAACTATATTTTTTTTTTATTTTCCTTTTAAATTCAAGTGGCTCTTACTTTTTAAAATAGTGCACCTTTCTCCTTATTTCAATATTTCTACTCAAAAGCCAAATCAACATCCCCACACTTTAATGTTTACAAAGTTCTTAACAAATTTAAGTGCACACGAGAGGTACAAGGTTCAAATAGATGGTCAATTCAAACAAATTGGTAAGGCTTGTAATGTGGTTGCCAAAGAAATAGGATTACATGCTCAAAGGGGTTAACTAAGATACATAACAATTAAGTGGGTAAACATGTCATTGGCTCAACAAAGAAACGCCTATATCACCTCCAAGACTGAATAAAACTACTATTTCTCTTTGCAAACACATAGGGAAAGCTCTAGACATCAAATGCAATGCAAAGAATAAAATAAAACCTCACACACACATGGCACATAACTCACTCAGGATCGGACTCATCATGACACTCTAGTCAAAGCAGTTAAGCAAAGTTAAGATCATACAAATTAAGGTACTCATACAAGAGTCAAAAACTGAGCCTAAACATCACAACTAAAGTACTTACTATTCTCAAGGCACAACAACGTCAAGAAAGATTAACTAGCATAATGACACAAGATTTTCTACTCCTAAGAAAAAAACAAACTACACCCGGTTAAGAACCACGGCACAAAGAAAAATCAAGGGGAATTATTACACTACCTAACAAAAGAAAAACTTTTTTTCTTTTTTCCTTCGACTTTGATCCCTCAAGAAACCTATCGATGATATCCATCGCCGGGAAAAATTGAAAAATTAAATAAAACTATATTTTTTTTGTTTTTTTTCTAACTCCAATAACTAACAAAAAGAAAACTAATATATATACAAACATACATACAAATATCTCCACCCTGCACTTTAAGTTGTGGCATGTTCCCTTGACACAAAATTAAAAAGCATAAGTTAAAGGAAACTTACTTGAATATGTAGTTGGGGTCTGAGTCAAAGTCAGGCTCCATTCCTCACGCCCGAACTGATGCACAAATCCATGCGGACAACTTCTTCTTAGCCTTCTTTGGGTACACCCTACACTTATCTTTCTCGCTCACCGCATCCTTCTCTTTTGAGCCCTTTACTTTCCACTCAATACTGGCAATTGGTTTGTTCTTTTGTGCCCCCTTTCCTACATCCATATGAAAAATCATTGTCTCCTCACCTGCTCTAAGCATGAGTTTTCTCTCTTGTATATATAATATGGCTCTGCCCGTCGCTAAGAATGGTCTTCCTAGGATGGGGGGCCTCCTTGTTTTTTTCTATGTTTACCACTATAAAATCCACAGAAAATATGAACTTATCCACCCGAAGTAACATATCTTCCACTATCCCCTCGGGTATTACAGTCGTTTGATCTGCCAGCTACAAAGATATGGGCACAGACCTTATCTTTCCATTCTCCTTCTCCGGTTTCTTATAGATAGACAGAGGCATTAAGTTAATTAAGGCACTAGAATCACATAAAGATTTATCAAAATTAATAATTTCTAAAGGGCAAGATATAGTAAAACTCCCTGTATCTCCACACTTTTGTGGGAGTTTATTTTGCAATATCGCGCTGCAATGCTCTGTGAGCTTGACCACTGAGGTCTCCTCTATTTTACTCTTCTTTGTAAGGATCTCTTTCAAGTACTTGGTATAAGCATGCATTTGTGATAGAACTTATGTAAATGGTAAGTTTACATGAACCTGTTTCAGCATATCCAGAAATCTCTCAAACTGCTTGTCCAGCTTTTCTCTATATAGTTTTTGAGGGAAGGGTAAAGCATGCATATTCTTGCTCTCTTCAGGTTCCTCCCTTCTCGAATTTTCTTCCTTCTTCTTTTTCTTAGCTGCCTTCTCGCCTTGCTTCTTTTTATCAACATCACTTTTCAGTTTCTCCCCACTTCCTTTTTCAGGTGTCATATCTTTTTGGATTAAGATGAGATCTTTCAACACTTTCCCACTTTTCAAGGTTATAACATTCACTATTTCTTTGGGATTTCTTTTAGTATCAGCAGGGAGAGTTCCTGAAACCCTCTCAGATATTATTGTTGCAATATGTCCCACTTGATTCTCTAAATTTCGAGATTCTGCCCCTTGTACTTCAAATCTTTCGTCAGTTTTCATAATGAAGGCCTTCATGAGATCTTCTAGACCAGGCTGATTGGGTTGTTTAGGCTAAAATTGATGCTTCTACTGATTTATAAAACTAGGAGCTCCTTGTCCCTAGAATCTGGGATTGTTTTGTTGCCATACATTTTCAGTACCCCCCCCCCGGGTGAACTCCATGAAAAATTGGGGTGCATCTAACCCATTGCATTAAAATTATAGTTTTCCACTGCATTACTTCCTCAGTTGAGGCTTGACACTCATGAGTAGGGTTTCCTCTTTCATATATATCACAAGTTGCGTGAGGCTCACTTCGTATCGTAGCTAAGGTCATCTTTCGTATTTCTTTAGCCATAGCATCAAGTTGTACCTACACAATTGTTTAGCATCAACTTGGTGAACACTAGTTGATCTTCTTCTTTCAACACTCTCAAGGGGACACTTATTTGCATCTTTAGATAACTCATCAAGAATTATAACTATATCCTCTGGAGTCTTCTTCATCAAAGGGCCTCCGCTTGCATTGCTCAATGTTCTACGCAAAGACGGTGTCAATCCATCCCAAAAGGCCTGGAATTGCATCCAGAGCTCAATTCCACTATGTTTACACTTTCTAACTATCTCCTTAAACCTCTCATGTGGTTCAAAAATAGTTTCAGTCTCTTTTTGGCAAAAGTTATGGATTTCTTTTCTAAATTTTCCCGTCTTAACTGAGGAGAAATATTTATCAAGTAATTTTTGGTTCATCTCCTTCAATATTCTAATCGATCCATTGGGCAAGCTTCGAAGCCACTACTTTTCATCATCTTTAAGTGAAAAGGGAAATTCCCTTAAGTACACTGAATCTTGTGACACCCCATTGTGTTGAAAGGTGTTCATAATATCCTTGAAGTCCATTAGATGCGTGTTTGGATTTGCGTTCATCCTTCCTCTCAAGACACAGCAGTTCTGAATGGTTTAAAGCAACCCTTGCTTCAACCCAAAATTATTTGCTGCAATTGGAGGTGGTCTAACATTTGATAATCCTTGATTGTAGACCGGTCTAGCATAATTGTTAAGTGGTATCCCAGGCATGGGAGCTATATTTCCAACTGGTCTGCAACTAAGGGTTGATATTGATTAATTCGGTGACCCCTCTATTCTTCATAGATATTCTGTGCATCTATAATAGATGCTTCCTCAGCATCCCGTACAACTTTTTATCATTGATGGGCTGCCTATCTTGCAGCCAAATCTACATTATTATCACCATTGCCGGCCATACTTTCTTGGGTTGAGGATTGCCCAACCTTTTCTAACTTCTTGGTGAGATCTCTTTCTTTCCACAGTTGTCGTAGTTGTTTTTCTAACTCTGGCTCATATGGTAGCACTTCTTTCACAAAAGCTCGATTCATGCACCAATCTTAACCTATAACTTGCCCACAGTCAAAGAACACCAACTGTAAAGGGAAAAAATAAAATAAAACAAAAAGAAAAAAATCCTGAATTAGCACTACAAACTATTTCAAATACTAATGATTGCCAATCCCCGGCAATGGAGCCAAAATTTGACGAGTGCAAAACATACACTTAAATTATGCTCGCTAATCAAATATAGTATAGTATAATATCGTATCCACAAGAATTGGTTTTAAATAGTATTCTCGTAGTTTCTAGCTTGATTGTTATTCAAGAGGATCAACAGTTGAGATTTATATGATTAATAACAAAAATTAACTAAGAATCTAAAGTTATTGACTAGTGACTATCGAGACAAGGAATGAGCAAAAAAGATTATCAGTGGGTGAAGATTGGGTTTTAATAGGATAGGTGCAAAATAATTGTTTGGGATCTAACTCTATATAATTCTCTTCTAATATTCAAGTGAGTTTCTCAAATTCACTCAATTATTAGTTCAAACGTTTAGCAGAAACTCCTCTCTCGATTAAGTCTCAACTTCACTAGATGAACCAAATTAAGCATTATGAAGATATGTAAGAATGCATAGTAGATTGGTCTTTAGGAGAACCTCTCTCAATTATTCTCCTAACTAGGTTTATTTAATTAACGGTTCAACTAGCCTCTTTCGATTACTTAGAAGAACCTATGAACTCAACCAACAATATAATGCAAAGATATCACAATTTATGCCTCTCTCGATTACATGAACTAGTGAATATAGATGCAATAATTAAATCTTTCGAAAATGCTTTAATACATAAAACTAGAGTTATGATCCCCAAACAATCATCAATACACCAAATTCATCAAACCCTAAAGGGAACTACTCCATAGACATAGAGTAATTCATCACAAATATAAATAAAGTACAGGAAAACATAAATTCAATCCAAACTCGGGTCTTGAGTGAGGAAGGAATGATGAAATCCTTGTGCTTGTGTTCTTGCAACTATTCCTTAGCGTCCTTAGGTCGAAAATATGTCAAAATTCTAGAAAATAATATTTTTTCCATGTATTTATACAAAATAGGGCCATGCGCGAATTAAACTACCCTTTCCTATCCAAAATAGGAAAATAGCTCTAGGGAAATACACAAGCGCACCGCATGGGGCGACACGCCATGCATGGAATTACTGGAGATTATCAAATAGCATGCAAATCTCAGTTGTTGGGTACTGATTTGGTTGAAGATGCCTTGGAAAAGGTCTAAATGATTCAGGATCGACTTTGCACAGCTTAGTCCAGACAGGAGAGTTTTGCCGATCGTAGAGTTCATGATGTTGTATTCACGGTTGGAGAGAGGGTTTTGCTTCGGTTTTCACCCATGAAGGGATCTATGAGGTTAAGAAAGAAGGGCAAGTTGAGCCAAAGGTATATCGGGCCCTTTGAGATTCTTGAGAGGGTTGGTAAGGTGTCCTACAAGCCCTTTGAGCCCAATTCCATCATCTAAAATTCTCTGCCAGGCCTGTTCCAACATACGCTCATCGTATCAATAACTACACAGAACACTAAGACATGAATGCATACATTAGCTGAATTCACACCTTGCACCACTTCACTCACAGGACCACAATGGCATTCCCTGATCGAATAAGTCGAAGTTCCACGAATCTGATGCTCATATTGCACCTCATGACTTACATATGTCTTGCTTTAACCCTTACAATACCGCCACGATGGAGGAGATATGTAGAAATTCATAACCAATGGACGAACCAACAAATCATTGGGTCTATACTCCGGTCAAGAACCATCACCTCATCTTGAACCAAATAGTGGCCTTAGCTCCTTAATGCTTCATATAATCCAATCGCACTGATACAAGATCCAATACCATTGTCTCACCCAGTACGAACTGCCCAGGCAATAAGCCACCCCAGACATGATCAAAAGTCTCATATGATACCACAATGTGCCAATAGGTTACTAATTCGAGTGCGATACAAAAGGAAAATGAACTCTGAAACGAAAATCCAATTACCCTGCTCGCAAATCATGCATGCGATGTGGTCAATGTAATTAATAAAATACCCTGCTCGCGAATCATACATGCGATACGGGCACACAACAAATAGGAGCTTTCCTTAGGAAAAATAGGAAACAAACGCATAAAAACAGCTATAGGGATCTGTACTCAACATCATACTGTTGCGGTGCGCAACCCAATCCCAACAACATGCCCATGGCGGCGTGCCACCTAGTCCACACATAAAATCCACATAAGGGGGTACACACCGAGCTAGATTTCTTATTACAACAAGATACCGAATATTGGTCACAAGAATGACAAGTGCATAATTCTATCCCTAGGGAGACATATAGCGCTATAAGCTACAAAACTCAAGCACAACTGAGGTGCGGTATACGATCTGGACCTCAAGATCCATTTTGCTCATATAACATCATCTCTGCGCGGAACCTCAACACACAAGCAATTTACCAAGCCGTCTCATAACTCACAGGGTGCAATATTGTCACGCCCCAAATTCGAGGGGACATAACCTGCGCTCGACCGGGTAGCCCAAGTCAAGTGGACCTGGGTGCCTCTCCTACCCCATGTGTTACCCCGCATTTTTCATTAATTATTAGCCAAGGGAAAATAACCATTTACAATCAAAACACCTTTTTATTACAAAACATACATACGGTACATGATTCTTAGCGTGGTTTACACTTTACATAGCCCAACGTGCAAGATACGTATTACATAAGTTCATGACCCACATTTCCTGTCTACGAAGCCTCTAAACATGAAAAAGGGATGATATCGTACTTGCCGATAACAAGGCCCCGGCTATACCTTATACAAATATCAAAATAAGATCCCAAAACAGAAGTGGCATGAGCCACGCAGGGCCCCGAAAGGAAAGAGGCTGACCAATTCAGCTGACGGGAAGTGATGAAGAGCTACGGTCGGTGGACCGGAGTACCTGCTATGGATCCACCTACAATCATAACACGAATGTAGCGCCTACGACAAAAGGGACGTCAGTACACTTGAATTGTACTGGTATGTACGAACAAACTTGCTCCAAGTAAACTCAAGCCATATACAAGTAGGTAACAGTTATAGAAACAACAATCAAATGCACAAAAAAAGGAACAATCAAGCCAAACAAGTTTTCAATCTCTCCTGTTTCCCCCTTCCACAATTACACGTCAATAATTTCACAATTTGCTCAAATGTTTATTTCAATAGTGATTTCGATCACTTTCCACCCTTATTACCTCGTCCACCCTTATTACCTCGGCCACCCTTATCACCACAAACTGCACCATATAACTTCGTGTTGCAGCGCAACCCGATCCCACCGTACAATCACAATTCACCAACAACACAACAACAATCAACAATTCACAAAGATCAACAAAAACACTTCTTAAGAAATAACAACAACAATTTACAAGTATTTCCACAACAATCAATACTATTTTCCATCATATCCAACAACTCACATGTGTTTTACATCACAACGACAATTACCCACAATAAGCCACAGATGTGGTTATCACAGTTATTCCAGTTGCATCATTTATGATTTTACTTCGTCATTTGTTCCTCAATTCTTACCACAACCACAATCACAAATAATTTTATGAATAAGTCACGCAGATATCACATACCAAACATTCGTACACCAAACAAGGCGATTCTACAAAGATCAAGGTTAGCCATACATACCTGGAGTCGAATTTCCTTTTAACTTCCACTTTCAATTCATCCAATATCCTAGCAACGTCAATCTAGTTCACAAGTTAACACATATATCTTAGAATCGAAGTTCACATTTACTAACCAAACTTATTTAGGTTGTCAACCCCTCTTTTGCAAGCCGTCCTTCTACTTAACTCCTCTTACTAGCTTTTAGGTTTTAAAGAACATGCATGTGTATTTAAACACCCATTTTCAAGAATCAATTCACGAGAATCCAATTTTTTTTTTTTATTTAAATCTGAAAATTAATGAAGAAGGGTTGGGGATTTAGCCTGTAAGAGTGGAGATGAAGACAAGTAGTTGAAATTTTCTAGGCTTAGATGACATTGGAAAATCAATTGATGAGGATGAGACTTTCTCTCTCAAGAACCATCTCTTACTTCTATCTAGTTTTGTTCAGAAAATATGTAAAAATGAATGGTTCGGGTGTTTTATTAAAAAGGGGGTCGGGTTTAAAATTTAGAAAATTAGAAGCCTGAGTAGGATCTGCGGCCATAGTTTGCGATCGCAAAATCGAAATGTGGTTCGCAGATTGGACCGCAGAAGTGTCCCAAAACTCTGAGCGTTTCTGCTTGGGTATGCGACGGGAATTTGGTCCGCATTCCTATTTTGCGGTCGCATAATGCATCGCGGAACTGACCTTCACAAATTCTTGAGGATTTTATGCGATGATTATACGGTCTGCATATTGATTATGTGATCGCATAATAGACCGCATTTTCATCATCAATTTTCACTAACCCTCTGATTAACTCTGCAGCTGAAATGCGGTCCGTAAACCTGATCTGCGACCGCATTCTGGACCGCATAATGGCAATTTTATGGAAAATTTTGACTCTTGGTTTTTAAGTGCAAAATCAGTAAAAAGGGTCCGAACAGCGGCGAGCTTGCTCGCCGCGAAGAATTCTGCACATTCCTAACACATATTCGGAACTTGGCACTACGAGCTACTAGGTTTTGAGCACAAAATTTTACGGGGCCTTACATCCTCCCCTAGTTAAAATCATTCGTCCTCGAATGAAGATTTTTTTGAAAATCAGTTGGTTTGAAAAACATGATATGCAAGCTCACAAATTTTTCACTAACTCCCATATTTTTAGAAAATATTTGCCAGAGTTTCCTTTATAACTTGGACATATCTACCTGCTAGAGAGCCCCAAAAACATATTTCCAAGCACCATTACACAATTCCTATCCTGTCTACAAATGGTATACAATTCATTACCCCAATAATTGCACGTACTCAATCACTTGCTACATTTTCCACATAAATTAGTCACTCCAATGAGTCCCACATAATTTAACCGTTTCATCATACTACATGCGTTTTAATTAATCATTACCAATCTACACTAGAATTAGTTGTTTACTTATCACATAAGTCCCTATAAACTTTCATTTACCAAAAAGAGTTTGCATGAGGCTCAAATAATCACAACACATACAATTTTGGCACAACTTGAAGAATTACAATAGCAAAGCATTTAGGGGAGAAATGGGGTGTCTTTGCACCAAATGGGACACAATGCCAGTTCGCTTTGGAACAAGAGTTTGCACGATCACTACTAGACTTGTTCAAACAAATGGAGATATTTTTCTTTCATCTCATCTTCCGCTTCCCACGTGGCTTCCTCGACTTGTTGATTTTTCCACAACACTTTAACTGAAGCAATTTCCTTATTTCACAATTTACGGACTTGCCTATCAAGAATAACAACCGAAATTTCTTCATACGATAACTCTTCAGTAAACTTGATGTCTTCAAACTGGCACGATGGTGGATGGGTCTCCAACCACTTTCCTTAACATAGATACATGGAACACTGGGTGCACTAAGGACATTTCAGGAGGCAACTCCAGCCTATAAGCAACTTGCCCGGTCCTTTGAATGATTCGATAAGGCCCGACATATCTAGGACTCAGCTTCCTTTTCCCCCCGAATCGCATGACTCCCTTCATAGGAGACACCCTCAAGAACACCCAATCATCAACTTGAAATTCCAATTCTTTTTCGACGAACGTCCGCATAGGATTTCTGGCGACTCTGAGCAGTTTTCATCCTTTACTTTAACTTTTTCCATAGACTGGTGCACAAGATCCGGTCCTATCAATTCAGCTTCACCCACTTCAAACCACCTAATCGGAGACCTACACCTTTTTCCGTACAATGCCTCAAATGGGGCTATCTGAATGCTAGCATGAAAGCTGTTATTGTAAGAAAATTATATAAGTGGCACGTTATCATCCCAACTACCTTTGAAATCCAAGACACAAGCCCGCAATATATCCTCAAGCGTCTGAATAGTCCGCTCGGCCTGACCGTCAGTCTGCGGATGGAAAGCTATGCTAAGATTCAGCTGAGTACCCAAGCTTTGCTGAAATTTCTTCCAAAAATTAGCTGTGAACTGGGCCGCTCGATCCAAGATAATAGAAAGTGGAGTGCCATGAAGCCTCACTATTTCCTTGATGTACAACCGAGCATACTATTCTGTGGTATTGGTGGACTTGACTGGCAAGAAGTGAGCTGATTTGGTGAGTCGATCCACTATCACCCAAATTGAGTCGAACTTTCGCTGAGTGCGAGGTAATCCTACCACGAAATCCATGTTGATCATCTCCCATTTCCACATTGGTATTTCCATAAGCTGAGTTAACCCACCAGCCCGCTGATGCTCAGCTTTTACTTGCTGACAATTTGGACATTTAGATACAAAGTCAGCCACACCCCTCTTCATACCGTTCCACCAATAAATTTCCTTAAGATCGTGATACATTTTCGTAGAACCAGGGTGCACCGAATACCTGGAATGATGAGCCACCGCCATTACTCTCTCCCGAAGGTTATCCACATCTGGAACACATAGCCTTCCTTGACATCGTAACACACCATCATTGCCACCGAGTGAAAATGATGAAGTTTTGTTGTTCAGAACTGCCTCCTTCATTTGTGCCAATGCTAGATCGATGAACTGTTTTTCCTTGACTTCGCTACAAGCGATGATTCTGCTCTATTACGCACCATAATTTCCTCCTCATTTGGGGTCTAAATGCAAACTCCAAGACTGGACAACTGATAGACCTCCCGAGCTAGAAGCATCTGATCCGCCCCCAAGTGAGCCAAACTACCCATGGATTTTCGACTGAGGGCATCGGCCACCACATTCGCCTTTCCTGGATGGTACAAAATGTTCATATCATAATCCTTGAGCAATTCTAACCACCGTCACTGCCTTAAATTTAACTCCTTCTGTTTGAACAATTATTAGAGACTCTTGTGGTCCAAGAACACATCCACATGGATCCCATAAAGATAATGCCGCCATATTTTCAAGGCAAATACAACTGCTACAAGCTCCAAATCATGCGTCGGGTAATTCTTCTCGTGACTTGAGTTGCCTTGAAGCATATGCTATAACCTTCCCATGATGCATCAATACACACCCCAAACCGACCCTGGAAGAATCGCAATAGACCACAAATCCTTCCGTGCCTTCCCGCAAGGCCAATATCGGTGCCGAGGTCAACCTTGACTTTAATTCCTGAAAACTTTTCTCACAAGTGTCGGACCATTGGAACTTAATTGCTTTCTGCGTCAATTTAGTCAATGGGGAGGAGAGGGTAGAGAATCTCTCCATAAACCTCCGGTAGTACCCGGCTAAACCCAAGAAGCTACGAACCTCCATCGAGGTTGTGGGTCTAGGCCAATCCTTCACCGCTGCAATCTTCTGGGGATCCACCTGAATCCCCTCATTGGAAACAACATGACCCAGAAAAGTGACGGACTCCAACCAAAATTCACATTTTGAAAATTTAGCGTACAACTGGTGCTGATGAAGAGTCTGCAAAACTTCTCTGAGGTGATCGGCATGATCCTCCCTGCTCCGCGAATAAACGAGGATGTCGTCAATGAAAACAATCATGAAGAAGTCTAGAAATGGTTTGAAAACCCGATTTATAAGGTCCATGAAAGCTGCCGGGGCGTTGGTTAGCCCAAATGACATGACCAAGAATTCGAAGTGACCATAACGAGTTCTAAAGGCGGTTTTAGGAATATCCTGCTCTCTGATCTTCAACTGGTGATACCCAGATCGCAAATCAATTTTGGAGAAGAACTTTGCACCTTGTAATTGGTAGAACAAATCATCTATCTGAGGCAAAGGATATTTATTCTTGATGGTGACTTTGTTAAGCTTTCGATAATCAATGCACATCCGAAGCGACCCATCCTTCTTTCTGACAAAAAGAACCGGAGCACCCCACGGCGACACACTCGGTCGTATGAACCCCTTCTCTAATAAATCCTTCAGATGCTTCTTTAACTCTCTTAACTCTGCTGGCACCATTCTGTATGGTGGAATAGATATTGGCTGGGTATCTGGCAATACATCAATCCCGAAATCAATCTCCCCTATCTGGTGGAATTCCTAGAAGCTCATCTGGAAACACTTCAAGAAACTTGTTCACAACTGGCACGGACTCAAGGACAGACACTTCTGATGTGGTGGCCACCACCCGAACCAAATGATAGATACACCCCTTCTTAATTGTCTTCGAAGCCTTAAGGTAAGAAATAAACCTACCCTTTGGCGCCACACCATTTCCTTTCCACTCAATAACTGGCTCGTTAGGGAACTCAAACCTCATGACTCTCGTTCGATAGTCAAGCTTAGCAAAGCACGAATAAAGCCAGTCCATTCCCATGATTACATCAAAATATACCATTCCATGCTCAATAAGATCGGCCGTGGTAATGCGACCACACACCATGACGACACAATTCCTATAAACTCGCGAGGTTGTAATAGAATCACCAACCGGTCGATATAGAGAATGGCTCATGAAGTTGTTCGGGTTCTATCCAAAAACTTAAAGCAATGAATGGGGTGACATAAGACAAAGAGGACCCCGGATCAATAAGAGCATAGCAATTAATGGCCTGAACAGACAAGATACCCGTAACAACATCAGAAGAAGCCTCAGCACTCTGGCGACCACTCAAAGCATAGAATCGGCTAGGTCCACCCCTACCACGAGATCCACCCCTAATTGTACCACGCACTGCTGGAGCTAGAGGACGTACAGATGATGTCGCAACTGAAGACCCGGATAACTGGGCAGATCCCTTACCTATACCCTGACTGGGCGCACAACAGTCCCGCTGATTGTGACCTCTCAACCCGCACCTATAACATACCGGGATATCCAAATAGCAAGTCTCTGTATGGAACCTCCCACACTTGGGGCATGTAGCTCTCCCCTGCTGCTGGGACCTCACTCCTGGACGACCGGACTGACGGAACCTCCTGCTGTCTGGACTTGGTCTCGAGTGACTGCTCTTCTAGTAACTATGTACAGATGGCGGTGCACTCGCTGAGGACTGAGCATATGATTGGGATGGCCCTTAATAACCCTCTCCCTGGAGCTGGTCTCCCAGAGTGACCCATTGACCGGGTCCTGCTGCTACTCTCCCTTTCTGCCTGTATCTTCAACTTCCAAGCCTCTGTGGCCTAAGAGAATCCTACAATCTTTCCATAATTCATATCTGAGTGCAAGGCCGTTGTAGCAGCCTCATTCACCACCAAAGGACTAAGACCCTGAACGAAATGCCGAACTCGAGCATCCATGGTCGGCACTAACTGAGGAGCATACTTGGGCAACCTCACAAACTCCATGTGGTACTCCCAAATACTCATGCTACCCTACTTGAGAACCTCAAACTCAGTGGAGCGAGCTGCCATTGTCTCGGCAGGCAAGAAGTGGTCCATAAAGGCATCTACAAACTCATCCCATCTCACCAGAGGTCTTCCCTCCTCACGGGAATCCTCCCACATCTCGAACCACGAACGCGCTGCTCCCCTTAACCTGTATGAAGCCAACTCAACCCCCTATGTCTCAGTAGCCTTCTTCACTCGGAGGGTCTTGTATATCGCATTAAGGAAATCCTGCGGATCGACCTCTAGGTTTGTGCTTGAGAACTCTGGAGGGGCCAATCGCAGAAACTGGTGGACTCTGGAGCTGGCAGAATCTTCCTATCTGCTGGAGGACATAGGGGCATCATGAGATATCTGGGCCAAGGCGGCCACTAACTGGGTCAACATATGGATGGCTCCTCTAAGGTCCCCATTAGAAACCCTGGGACCGAAAGATGGAACAGTATCAGGATTAGGTGTATCGGCGGGAGGGATGGTGGCACCCTCTGCCGCAACTGGAACAGGAATGCTTGGATCTGGAATAGATGGGCCGGGCAGATTCAAGGTCGGGGAGTCACTCTCACCCACGGCATCAGGTACATGATTCATGGCTACACTTGGGGTAGCGTCGATCCCAAGGCCGAGTCTAGATTTCTTCTTAGGTGCCATTTTTTGAAAATTTCGGAACAAAACACGAGTTAGACATAAATACTTCCACTTTCCACTTCACCGCACGATATGGAATAACAAAGAAGAGGATAGTTTCCTAAACGCTCGTGTAGCCCCCTACTTATGGATGTGGTCGACAACACACCGATAAGAAGGTCTCTACTAGGCACGGCTTCGAGACATCCTAGGACTCTTTCAAAACCTGGGGCTCGGATACCAAGTTTGGCACTCCCCGAATCCGAGGGACATAACCGGTACTCGACCGAGTAGCCCCAGCCAAGAGGACCTGGGTACCTCTCCTACCCCACATATTACCCCGTATTTTTCATTAATTATTAGCCAAGGGAAATAACCATTTACAATCAAAACACCTTTTTATTACAAAAATATATACGGTACATGTTTCTTAGCGTGGTTTACACTTTACATAGCCCAACGTGCAAGATATGTATTACATAAGTTCATGAACCACATTTCCTATCTACGAAGCCTCTAAACATGAAAAAGGGATGATATCGTACTTGCCGGTAACAAGGCCCCGGCTATACCTTATACAAATATCAAAATAAAATCCCAAAACGGAAGCGGCATGAGCCATGCAAGGCCCCGAAAGGAAAGGGGCTCACCAATTCAGCTGACGGGAAGTGATGAAGAGCTACGGTCGGTGGACTGGAGTACCTACTATAGATCCACCTACAATCATAACACGAATGTAGCGCCCCCGGCAAAAGGGACGTCAGTACACTTGAATTGTACTGGTATGTATGAACAAACTTGCTCCAAGTAAACTCAAACCATATACAAGTAGGTAACAGTAATAGAAACAACAATTAAATGCACAAGAAAAGGAACAATCAAGCCAAACAAGTGTTCAATCTCTCCTGTTTCCCCTTCCACAATTCCACGTCAATGATTTCAGAATTTGCTCAAATGTTTATTTCAATATTGATTTTGATCACTTTCCACCCTTATTACCTCAGCCACCCTTATCACCACAACCGGCACCTTATAACTTCGTGTTGCGGTGCATAACCCGATCCCATCGTACAGTCACAATTCACCAACAACACAACAACAATCAACAATTCACAAAGATCAACAACAACACTTCTTAAGAAATAACAACAACAATTTAGAAGTATTTCCACAACCATTAATACTATTTTCCGTCATATCCAAAAACTCACATGTGTTTTACATCACAACGACAATTGCCCACAATAAGCCATAGATGTGGTTATCACAGTTATTCCAGTTGCATCATTTACGATTTTCTTTCGTTATTTGTTCCTCAATTCTTACCACAAACACAATCACATATAATTTCATGAATAAGCCACGCAGATATCACATACCAAATATTCGTACAACAAACAAGGCGATTCTACAAAGATCAAGGTTAGCCATACATACCTGCAGCCAAATTCCCTTTTTAACTTCCACTTTCAATTCACCCAATATCCTAGCAATGTCAATCTAGTTCACAAGTTAACACATACATCTTAGAATCGAAGTTCACATTTACTACCCAAACTTATTTATGTTGTCAACCCCTCTTTTGCAAGCCTTCCTTCTACTTAAATCCTCTTACTAGCTTTTAGGTTTTAAAGAACATGTATGTGTATTTAAACACCCATTTTCAAAAATCAATTCATGAGAATCCCCCTTTTTTTTTTATTTAAATCTGAAAATCAATGAAGAAGGGTTGGGGATTTTACCTGTAAGAGTGGAGATGAAGACAAGTAGTTGAAATTTTCTGGGCTTGGATGACTTTGGAAAATCAATTGATGAGGGTGAGACTTTCTCTCTCAAGAACCCTCTCTTCCTTCTGTCTAGTTTTGTTCAATAAATGTGAAAATGAAGAGTTAGGGTGTTTTATTAAAAAGGGGTTTGGTTTTAAAATTTAGAAAATTAGAAGCCCGAGTAGGATCTGCGGTCGCACTTTGCGATCGCAAAATCAAAATGCGGTCCGCAGATTGGACCGCAGAAGTGTCCCAAAACTCTGAGCGTTTCTGCTTGGGTATGCGATGGGAATGCGGTCCGCATTCCTATTCTGCGGTCGCATAATGCACCGTAGAACTGACCTTCACAAACCCTTGAAGAATTTATGCGACGATTATGCGTTCCACATATTGGTTATGCGATCGCATAATAGACCGCATTTTCATCATCAATTTCGACTAACCCTCTGATTAACACTGCGGTAGAAATGCGGTCCACATACCTGATTTGCGACCGCATTCTGGACCGCATAATGGCAATTTTTTTGAAAATTTTGACTCTTAGTTTTTAAGTGCAAAATTAGAAAAAAAGGATCCGAACCGCGGCGAGCTTTACACATTCCTAACATATATTCGGATCTTGGCACTACGACCTACTAGGTTTTGAGCACAAAATTTTAAGGGGCCTTACAAATATATCATTACTTGAAATAACTAACGACGAAATAACACTTAGATTGCTCTTCCACAAGGAGCTCATTACTAAAATGAACACATCTGGCCTGATATAGAGCCCTTATTCACATTTACATCTCTCCACGAACCTCAAGTTGGTTTTCATCACACTAAACTAGGCTAATAACCTTTCAAAGGTCTATAAATACTCTCTTTTTCTCATAACACATAAGAACAACCATCATAACCACAGTAATCCTCCACATTCCATAATTTAATAAATCAAGTGCCCTCCAGGCATCAATTCCCAAATAAACGATATCACCACAATCTCCATACCTGGTTTAATTCTCCAACCAATCAAGTGACTACATGCCATGCTTATACAACTATCCCGTGGGGCACGCTCCCACAACCTTCCATAATAGATAACAGGTATGTACATCTAAACCACCGGCCGCACTAACGCGAAAAGCGATCAAGAATCCTTAACTAGGATGCAAAGCCAGAAAACCGATCTCAGGTGATGCTGAAGGCAATACAAACTTACTTTAAACCTCAAAACTACTTTCCTGCTCATCCGAGCTCGTGACATCCTTGTTAACACTGAACTGCAACCTTGATCCTTACTTCAAATTCCATACCACTCATTGCACCCAACACACTAATATACGATAGAACACGATTTTCATTATAACTCCAGAACCACTAATAGATTAACACTTCATCATAGAATAATTTTTCACTTGACTCACTTCAGGAGGACCATAGCAACACACATGTGAATTCTCATAACCGTAGAATGTGCAAATCTCTAAGTAGTGGTCTAAGCCACCATACCCCTTACAGGATCCGCCTACACATAACATGCCATAACACTAGAATACTTCTGAATAACATCAATTACAGCGGCCGACAAGCCTTAGACGTACAATCACAATCCACTAGTATAACTTGATCACGCTGAAGGAACTGATCACTACCACCAATATGACAATTAAACTATGGATAAGCAATCTATCTCCTTCCAATTTATCCTTGATTGCCTTAGAAATAATAATAACTCCATTCAACACATAACACACTGCATCCGCACTCATCATAAGGGACCTTGAATCATGAGACCAAGCTATCTCAAATCCCATGAACCATTTCACACCTCCCAAATGCTACACTACAAGTCATCATAGAACATTCTGGGCATTTTCTCATAAGCTGCTACAAAGCTTGATTCTTAACCGTACCTATAGGGTCAAAATCATTAGGCACCACACTTTACCCCTTTGAATCCACTAGGACTGTTGTTGAAAGCCACACACTCTGACTTGGCCCTGAGTATAATCAACTCCATGAATCTTCTAGCATATGAATACTCTCTCAAAGGCATAAATCGTGAATCCTTCCCCAAGTCTGAACATGAGCCAATAAGGCCAACCATATAACACCTTTAACAATTTCTTTGCTCAAATTACCACTTATGTTCCTTTCCCATAGCTGAAATAACCCATCCATATGCTAATACCCAAAAACCTCGCAAGTAGTTAACCATGCAACCCAATCATAAGCGGTGGGACTCTCCCACTTAGCTTGAAGCCACTTATTACATAACTCTAGAATTCACCAGGATTCTTTATCTCTTATTGACATAACCTTCTGCAATCAACAACCAAAATTCTTAGAATATTTCTATAAAACCCTCTTGTTATACTCTGAATCATCAACTACATTCACACGACCGATCTCTTTGTTTTATAGCCAGTAGAACCCTTTGCAGAAGCTTTGCCAATAATGCGACCGTTGTCTTCCTCACTGGAGATATCACGCCCGCAGAATCTACGCGCCGACATCTTCCAACCCCGCTACACGGGATGCAATCACCATGAAATTAATCGCCCCTCCTGAGTCCAAGCTCACTCTCTAGCTGTACAAGTCCATTCACCCTTCATGGACATCAATTAGTTGCACAACAACATCCCTTCAAATTAGAGTTAGGTTGTATCCTCCTTCATGTCAAGTAGCTCCTTTCCGTTATATCAAATCTAATACCGCATAATAGCCCATACTTAAAATTAATCCATAGGCCCAAAGCACCAATCACTAAAATTTCCCAAATCACTCCAAACTCTCCCACTTTGGCGAAACTCACCCCTTTAGCCAACTACTCGACCTTCGCTTCTTATATCTAGACTTCTAGAAGTTTTAACCGCTGCTTGACACTTTCCATATGTCCTTCCTCATTCTTTGCTGCTCTGTTGATGCCTTATATCAAAACCCATCTCGATAGCACCTGAACCAATAGACCTCTATTAACCTTACACATTTTCGAGGATCATCTTTCCCGCTGTTGACATTAGAAACACCGATTCCATCCTGAATCACCGCACCCCACGATCTTTGACAGTCGCTTCTTCAGTACTGTCTCACAATATCCTGCTTCAAAGGCGAATTGTAGAAGATCATAACATTGGAAAAATTAGTACATTCAATAGGGACAATGACACCTCATCATAGAAGAAAACTCCACCACGCTCGCAAATACCATATCTCATTACTCCATCAACCTAAATTTGCACATTCTTAGTCCAATTGTCTTTCCTCCGCTGGAAGAAAAATACCGAATCTCTGAATCATGCATTGAGTAGACCTCTATTCAAGTCATTCACTGCCCCGACAAGTAGGCAAACATCCTACCATCATATCAATACTGTGGAACAATCATTTGTAAGCATCATGGCACCTTGTGCCTAGCCTCAGAGCTCTGAGGAGTACCGCTACAGAGCTGAAATGATAGAATATCCTTACACAAGGCAACGACAATAGCTCAAACAACCCCCTAGGGAGAAACACCCGCACCATATTCATAGTACCATTACAATCCTTCAATTCTCGATTTATAACCAGTGGTTTGCGTCGCGTAAGATTGAGTAGGAAGGAAACAAGTGCATAAGCCTCTAGGAATCAAATCGCACGATGCACAATCAAGAAGTGAAGTACTCGTAACAGTCTTACAGCCTCCCGAGGATAAGTACAGACATCTTCGTACCGATCCGCAAGACTCAACTAGACTTGCTTATGACTCGTGAGACCTTAAGAACCCAGTGCTCTAATACCATTTTGTCACGACCAAAATCCACTAAGGGTCGTGATGGCGTCGGACACCACTATCAGGCGAGTCAACCAAAATACTTAATTAAGTTCTTGTTTTAATACTCTTGAAGTCTATGATTTTACTTCAAATTTACCAATAAAAGATAATCAATTCAAATTAAATTAAATGATAAGCCGTTAATACAAAATACTTCATAACTATCCCAGAACCCGATGTCACAAGTGCATGAGCAAATTTCTAAGAAATTGAATAAAGTACAACAGCTACCCAAAACACAAACTGGACAGAAAGTAAATACAATTCTGAGAGAGACTATACTAGCTGCGGGTCGCCTCGAGGAAATACAGCTCACCTAGTCTCCGGGTCTCCCATGCTGCTATGCCCAGTAGGCCAATAGAAATACCTGTACCTGTGCAACAAAAAGCATAACAAGTGTAGCATGAGTACGAAAACAACATGTACTCAATAAGTATCCCGCCTAATCTCGAAGAAGTAGAGACGAGATGGCAACTTCGACACTTACTAATGGTCTAATAATAATATTATTAATGCGATGACTAACAGGTTTAATAAGAACAAGAGAAGATTCAAATGAGTCACGAAATGGTAAAATTTCCTTTTTATTAAAAGTCTCCATATTCATAATCTGTTAATTAACAATTATCTCAAGTTGGGGAGAGCAGATATCAATATCAATAATTCTCAAGGCAAGCAATACAAGTGTGCACAACTCATGCCGAGGTCGTACGGTCTGATCAAACATAAAGGTAAAATGTGCACTATCGAGGATCGAACGAGACGAACCATAGATGCATATATTACCCTGCGCGCGAACCAAACATGCGACGTAGGTACATATAGAAATACGTACTCAAACAGCAAATTAAGAATTTATCGGGAAACGTTTATCCAAATAAAAGCCCATTCTCTTTTAATGATTTAAGAAAAGTAAGTTTAATTCTCTTAGAAATTCATTTACCAATTCGATAGAATTTAAGAATATCAACTATCAAGAATGTCACAGACATTCCAAGTATAGCATGCTTTTGGGTCCTAGACTACCCGAACTTACACATATTAGTAGCTACGCATGGATTCTCGTCACCTCGTGCATACGTATTCCCCAGAAATAGGAGCACATAACCAATTATTTCACCTATGGGAACAATTATCCCTTACAAGGTTAGAGAGGAGACTCACCTCACTCTGAAGTTCCATAACCGGCGATCCACGCCCTTTCGAAGACTCAAATAGATGTAAAATGCTCTAACCCTAGCCAATATGTATGTAAATCTATTAATATGAAATCAACTACTCATTATAATTCAATTTATAATAATTCCTAATCCCGATCGAAAGTCTGAAAAAAATGCCCTCGGACCCACGTACCCGGATTTTAAAAATTTTCAAAGATAAACTTTACCCATAACCTCACGAACTCAAATATATAATTAAGTCTTGATTCCATCATCAAAATCGTGGTCAGAATCCAAGAACACTAAATTTCTAGGTTTTCCCTCAAACCCCAAGTTTCTACAAATTTCCATGTCCAAATCCGTATATAATCATGTATTAAACTCAAACCTCACATAAATTACTTACCTCATGCTTGGTGGTGAAAATGGCACCTCAAAGTTGCTCCAAAATTGGCTACAATGGAAGAAATGGGGTTGAAATGAACCCAACCCCCGATTAAAAAGAACCTAACTGCTTCCAGCACTTTCGCACCTATGGTCCCTTGATCGCTTCTGCGGCTCTGTAGGTGCGGCCTCTCTACCGCTCCTGTGGTTTCTCACCAGGCCCCCTTTTCTGCTTCTGCGCCTCGACCATCGCAGGTGTGGTCCCACTTCTGTTGCTACATGATCGCATCTGCGTTCCTTTCACTTCTGGTCTAAAACCGCATCTGCGGCTCTTCTTGCTGCTTCTGGGGCTCCGCACCTGCGGCCCTAGTCTCGCAGGTGCAGTTATACCAGCAACTTCAGCCTTTTCTAAAAGTCTATTTTTGATCCGTTAACCACTCAAAATCCACCTAAGGCCCCCGGAACCCGAACCAATCATATCAACCGGTCCCAAAACACATTACAACTTGCTCAAGGGCTTAAATCATATAAAACAATGCTAAAATTGCAAATCAACCCATAGTACAAAGAACAGAGCAAGAGACTCGAAGAAAGCAAACTAAACCATAGATACGAAAGTTTCCCTACAAAGGGGCTGGCTTCAACAACCCATAGGGGACGACTTGCCAAGTTACACAAATAGTTAATTTTTTTATAGTCGCAAAAGTTTTCCTACAAAGGGACTGGCTTCAACAACCCATAAGGGACAGCTTGCCAAGCTTCACAACTCAGAAAACGTTTGCACTATAACAAACGTTAGCTATCTATAACTCATAAAACTTTCATACTATAATAAGCTAACTTTCTTAGAGTATTCTTACTCTATTTTCATACATGGACCGGCCTTTCTATCCATTCAAAAGAAAGAACAAGAGGGAAATTTAGAAAGCACTCATATGTAATATATCACAAATGATTTTCAAAGGTTATAAGAAGGTTACAAGATGATCCTACAACTAATACAAGGCCTCCTTTATATACGGCTAGGAGGTTATTACAAGACAAACTTACATGATAAAATAAACCTATCTTACATGGAAAACTTATCTTACAAGTGGGTCATTCTAAGCATGTGATGGACTTTAGGCAAAACAAGTAAAAATCACCTAAAAACATGTGAAAGGGGTGAAATATACACGGTGTAGCATGTGAAAGTATGAGGGAGCATGTGATACCATGTGAAGTTATTGTGTTGCATGTGGCGAAGAATTTGGAGGCATGTGGAAGCATGTGAAAAAAGTTGAAGTGGGGCCCGGATAGTACGAAAAGATGTGGAAATTTGTCTTAGCATGGGTAGATAATTTTTGAGGATTTTTGGTAGGTAATATAGGATTATGGTGGGATTAGCAGGGATTTAGGTAATTAACCTTCATTAATTCTAGGGTTGTTTTCTAGGCATGTTTTCAAAGACCTTGTGTAGTAACGCCTGGAATTTTACGGTCCTTCTTCGCTTTGCTCTTTCTCTTTTGGATTGAGAGATGTAATCCGCAACCTTTATTTGGAAATTCCTTGAGTGATCTTTTCTCGGATGACTTCTATGGGTTTTGGTATTCTTTTGCTGCTTCCCGGACTTTTTTCCAGTGAGGATGATTGCTTGTATAATTTCAGCTTGCCCAATCTTTTGGCCATATCTGTCTCGGGATGCATCTATTTTGTTGGAAAAGGATTCTTTGTGCCTCGTCATATTCTTCTTCCATTGATAAAATTGACACAGAAAATTTCCACCAGAATGATGCCTCTGCTTGCGCCTGAACTTTTCCATTAATAATCTTCACTAGCCTATGGAATATAAATACCTTTGCTGTGTAGGAATCATTGAAATATTTCATCCAATATCTTCTAGGTTTGGACCATAGCAAAAATACTTTAAGATCTGGTGCAATGTTATTAAAATCCTTGAAGACGTTGCATTTGCATTCCATGAAAATATAATACTGATGGCATAGATACCAGAAAAACAATAATAGTTCTTGTGGAAAATCCTTGGCTTGAGCTATGAATATATGGCAAAACGGATATTCTGGATTAACCCCATATGGCTTGAGAATGGATCCTCCATATTTTTGGAAAACTTGGAGCTCATAATGAGTTCTTTTTTCCAAGATAATTGACGGATCAAAGGGATCCATGAGAGTGAACAACTCCGGTGGATGATCTGTTAGTTTTGATGAACTTGTTCCTGGTATACTTGAAAGCATGAAGATGTGACTGATAAGCTTTTGCTTTGACTTCGATTTTACTGGGGAAAATCTCTTTGAGAATTCTTCCGGTCGAGACAGAAAATCTGTGAGAATATTATCCTTTCCTTTCAGGTGCTTGACTTTAAACTTGTATGGAGAGAACCATTGAGCCCACATGAGAATCTGATTGGGAATAATTTTGGCATTTAGCTGAATTATCTTTGGGAAGGCCTTCATATCCATTTCTATCAAAAATTTTGTATCAATAAGAAAGAAATTAAATTTCTTGATTCCATTATTTACTGCAAGAATTTCCTTGAAAGTTGAGTGATAATGTTGCTCGCATCTTTGAACTTTCCACTGGCGCATCCACATATTTTCCTCTGGCCATCTTATTCTTCAAATAGTACATCATTCCAATATTCATTGCTGGCATCAGTTTGCAATATCTTCTTACCGTCTGAAGAGATATAGAGGAACATGACATTTTTAGAAATCTCCTTTATTTCCTTGACTACTTCATCTTGTTTCTTTCCCCATGGCGGAGCATTTTTCTTGAGCATTTCTATGAGTGGAGAAATGTATGTAGAGATATTTGGGATGAAATCTCTCATATAATTTACTATGCCCAAGAATTGTTGGATCTGCTTTGTTGTGAGGTTGTTGTCCAGAAATTTGAGTAATTCTTGACATATATGTGGTCCTGGACTGTATTCACCTTGGAAAAAACACATTCTAAGAAAATCAATCTCCTTTTGAGCAAGAACTATCTTTTTTGCTGAGAGCATGATTCCATACTGTATTACCAATGCCTCAAATTGACAAAGCAAGTTGATATGTTCTTCCAATGTATCACTAAATAACAGGATATCATCAATGTAAACTAAAGAGGTATGAAGGATGGGTTGGAATATTTTTATCATGGCTTTTTGGAATAAGGAAGGTGCAGTTTTCAACCTGAAGGGCATAACTTTCCATTAAAAGTGATGATCGGAGATGCAAAATCCCATTTTGGGTCTTTCTTCAGAGTGGATTCCCAATTTCCAAAATCCAGATTTTAAATCAAACTTTGAAAAATATTTGGCCTTGGCTAACTGGGAGAAAAGAGTGAGTTTATTTGGCATAGGAAACTTATCATGTTGGAGGAAATGGTTAACTGGCTGGTAGTTGATGACTAACCTGAGTTTTCCTCTTGTCTGCTCAGCTCTTTTGTTGTCATAAAATACTTCGCATGCCCATTGTGAATCTGATGGATCTATCAAATCAAATTCAAAAAGTTCTTCAAATTCTTTCTTAGCAAGCTGAAGATGATCTGGATTCATCCCTGAATGACTAGCTTTTGTTGGATTGATGTTTTCATTTTTCTTGAAAAGGAGCTTGATAAAAACTCTTCATTTTTCCATAACAGGTGTTTCCCTTTCTTCATGAAATCCTTGTGGGATTACGAACATGAATGTTCAATGAGATTTTGCTCGATCTCTTTAATTTGTTCATCCTTGGTGATTTAGAATAGCCTTGGAATCTCAGATAAGGTCTGAACTACATTTTAAAAGCTATCCCGTTAGCCTTGATCTGGAGGTGATCTCTAAGTTGTCTGTAAATGTTGAATCCAATAATAAGATCCTTTCCTGGTACTTCAGATCATAGCAGCTTTGTTCCGTACTTCAATCTTGGAAAGAACTCAATTGTGACAGGGTGCTTTGTAATGACAGTTGTGGTCAAGATTGCATTTGATGCAGTGTTGAAATCCTTAAAATGCGGTACCCATTGATCTTCAGGGAGAACAACAGAATTTATGAGTGACGAAGCAGCTTCGGTGTCGATGAAAGAAATAACTCGAGTTGGTTTATCCTATTTGGATGAATAGACTTTGAGTTCTACTTGAGGAACGAGTGTGAGAGCGTTGATCTCCTGTCTAGCTTCGATCACTAGTTCTGAAATTTGGTAGTGATCGTTGCCTTGATCTTCATAAATATCAAGAGAGAATAAAGTTTCTTGATTAGGTTCATCATCCACAGAGAATATAGATTCAAGGTCCTCTTCCTTTCAGAGATGTATGCCAGTGTAATCTTCAATCTCTTCAATGAGTTTGATAGATCTTCTTGATTGGGGATAATTTTTAGCGAAATGTCCAATCTTATGACAAATAAAACATCTATTTTTCTTGTGAAAATTTTATGGCCTTCTCCGTCTGAAATATTTTGTGCGTCTCTTGCACCTTGATTTTTTGTCGGGAATTCTTGGCCATTTGAACCTCCTGAATTCTCTCTATCGCCTGGATGTGTGGCAGGAACATTCTGAACCGATGATTAGATTAGATTTTTGGCATGCTTTTTCAAGCGCTGGATTATGTTGGATAATTTGTTTTAGGGGAGAGCGCTTCGTACAAATGTCATCCAATGCGACGAAAATAGCTTGCCTGATGTAACCAATTTGTGGGATTGTTATGGACTGAAACTTTTCTTCAATGATGGTCATGGTTCTACTTGCCAGCAACTTTGGAAGGGAAGATACAAAGGCTTGCTTTAGATTGATGTCTCCACCGATCTCGAAGTATATCTTCGTTATTTTTTGTAAAATGTCTGTCAATGTCATTTCTGTCGAATGACATACTCTTTATCTTGAAGAGTTGTCTTTGTATTTTCTCCTGTCTTTGGCCAGTATCTCCGCAGAAAACTTCAAGTAAGATCCTGATGTTGAAGGAAAAACCTTGGGAAGTAAGAAAAGTATTTTTGTCTTGAACTCCAAGTGCATTCCACCAGTCTTTAAGGATCCCTGAGAACCGTGAAGTGAGTTCTGAAAGGATGATATACTTTTCTCGTTCCAACAAATTTTTGGTCACCATCCAAGTATAGAAGTCTTGGATCCTTTGAGGCCATTTTGAAACCTTGACGTCATCTAAGGTGAAAGTTTGGATACCAGTACCAACTAGTTTTTACGCTATGGGCTCATATCTTCTTTCTGAGATTGGTTCCTCTGTCATACCTTCTTGTTCTTCATCTGCTTCAGATATTTCTGGGTCTATTGGCTGGTTTACAAATATTGGGGATCGTCTTCTTCGGAAGAGTTCGCTGTGGATTCATTGCTTGATTGAGAGCTATATTCTATTGTTTCATTATCTGATGAATTTAGAGATTTTGACCATGGAGTATCTTCTTCTGATATCTATTTTGGCTAGGAGACATAGAGGTCTGGAGCCTTCTGTTTATAAATCATCAAATTTTTGGGGTTCGATCTTTTTAAACTTTCTCCTTGGTCTCACCTTTTCTTGGTTTGTTTCTTTGCTGCAAGAGCATCTTTCCTTTCCTAGACCATTTTTGCGATATCAAAATCATGTTCTTCTTTTGATGGTTGGGTGAAAAAGATTGGATTTTGTGAGGTAGATAGAAAGGTAGAAAAGGTGTAGTCCAATTTAGGTGGGGAATATGCTTGTGGATACATAGGAAAGAAGGCAGGTTTTGAAGGGATAACTGGGTTTTTTGTGGCTCAAAGTGTTTATTTCTTAAAAGTTGAATTTGTTCCTTGATGGAAATCATCTCCTTTTGTTGTTGTTGAAAAAATTGGAAAAGTGAAGTTCCTGGTGGACAAATCTCATATTGTAAATTTGCCAACCTTAGTTCCAAGGCTTCGATTAGTCTGGCATGGTGAGACGATATCTACTTCATTTTCTTCTCAATTGTTCCCACTTTTCTCATCATTTTGTTTTGTGTATGAGCCACGTTCTTTATGGTGTCACCAATGTTGTTCTAGACTTTGTTTTGGCAGATGGAGTTTTCTGATTGCCAGTTCATTATTGCTTCGATGTCACTCGTTGGGGGTTTTTCTTCAGAAGGTAGTACTATGTTTTTCTTGGTGATTTTTGGAGCATGACTGATACCCTCTTTTTCAAAAGGTTGAAGTGAGGAAAATATTGGGAATGGTTGGAACTTGAAGGGATTAACATGAATATTTGTTGGTGTGTGGACCTTTGGGTTAATAGATTTTTAGGTTCAGGTGGCTTTTTGGATTCTGGGGTATAAGGTGATATTGGTTTGGATTTAGGCGTGGTTTCACTATCCTCCCAGCTTGGAGTAAATTTTTCTGAAAAATTTTGGCCATTCTTGGGGTTTGTAACTGACAAGAAATTCATATTTACCTGGACAGCTTAATGAGCCAATTGAAGGGTCTTTACTTTCATATTTGGCTCGAAATTGCTTTTCAGTGGTTTTTCCCCTTTTCTTGGATTTCCATTTGGTTTTATTAAGGCCGAACCTTTGCCAATGACGCTAGTGGTGTTCATCATATTTTCCAATTAGATATTCCAAACTTTCTTGGCAATCACAACCAAGATCCCAAGGGCCATGTCCCGTAAAGGGGCATTTTAACCACCAAACTTTTTTTCCTTCTTTGTCAAAATGTTGACACCAGTCATGTTCTTCCATGATGCTTTATATTTTCCAGAAAAACTCTCCATCAGGTTCAGGGTACGTATCTGTTGTATCTTTAGGTTGAATCATTTGGGAAGAGAAGATGGTTTTATTAGGTTTTTTGAGATGGGAATGGTCAAAGCTTATGCAAACGGTTTTGTCACTTCTTTTGGTAAACGTTAATTCACCACATTGTAGAGATTCCTCTGATTCCCTTAGCTTCTCGTAATTTGTGATCCGGGAATCCAGAAGGATTTTGACAAGCTCATCTCTAGAAATCTGTCTGGGTATTTGGATGCACATGGTGTTTCATTTGGTAGCATCAATATTTAAGAGTAAGGCATTTTCTCCTTCGGGTAGGCAAAGATCCATGGCATAATTTTGGACTCGCCACGCCATTTGGTGGTGAAAGGTAGCTTGGATGGAATCTTTGGCTTGTGGGGATCCTTGGATTTGGACTTGGACTTTTAGGGCTTCGGTTAGGTACTGTTCATAAAGGGACATGTTGAAATTTGGAAAGATAGTTATGAAGACTGTTCCAGCGTTTAAGGTACTCCAAATATCTTGTATCTAGAAGAGAAAGTCGAGTTACAAGAGGTTGAACTTTTCTTCCGTGGTACATTAAAGCGATTCAGATAGCACTAAAATAGATATGGGTAAAATCGTGATCTCTCTATTGTTTGGGAAAATCATCTGGTATTTGAAGGGTGATAAATTATTCCTCTCGAGTGGCAAGAATAGGATGCTAGTTAAGTTTTGAGACAACAAAATATTCTTTAACTCCTTTTGGTCTGTTTTGGACTAAGGAACGGATTTGGGTCCAGGGTGCGAATGATTTTTTGGCAAAAGCTGAGTAAGGATTTATGAAAGGTAGTTTAGTGGAGGATACTTTTTGTTCATCGGGTAGGGTATCTACTTCATAGAGGTAATCATATTTTTTGGACAAGGTTTTATATAGAGTAGGTGACATATTAATTTTTGCAAGCTAAGAGGATGATGGAAAAGACTCAGACACATTTAGTAAACTGTTCCTCCCTCCGAAAGGATGGGTTGGCTCTGATACCACAGTACAAGGAACAGGGCTATCAAATCACGTCCGATTGACTTCAAATTTAGCACACAAGTGATATTCGACATTACGGACCTACTCCAACTTTCACTATCAGATTCCGACCCCGATATCAAAAAGTCCACCTCCAGTCAAACTTCTCAAAAGCCTTCAAATTTCTATCCTTAGCCACATGGCTCCAAAATGCTCCACGGACATCCGAATTCACTTCCGATCGCGCTCCCAGCTCTAGAATCACCATACGGAGCTATTCCCAGACTCGGAATCCCAAACAAACATTGATAACACTAAAATACTCTTCAACCCAAAATTATGAAATTCTTCCAAAATGCTAACTTCCACAATAAATGCAAAAATGCTCCCGGGACACACAAAACTCGATCCGAGCATACGCCCAAGTCTGAAATCATCATACAAATCTATTGGAACCTTCAGATCCAGATTTCAAGGTCGTTTACTCTAAAATCAAATCCTAGTAAATTCTCTCAACATAAAGCTTCCGAAATGAGAATTTCCTCTCCAAGTCAACTCCGAACTTCCCCGAAATTTATCTCCGACCACGCGTACAAGTCATAATACCTGAATTAAAGCTACTCATGGCCTCAAACTACTGAACGGCATGCTAGAGCTCAAAATGACCGATCGGTTAATTACAACTCTACCCGATCCAAACCCCTTTGATCTTGTCCGTTGATCACAGAGATCAACGGCCACCATTACCCCTTTCATTTTTTTGTTAAAAAGACCCCTAAACCCTAGTAGTTTTTTACCATCGACTGCCCTGAAAACCTCTCATCTCTAGTTTTCTCTGAGACCAAACTCTAACCCAAGTCGTTGCCACCTAAACCTCGCCCTAATCCCTTCAATTCCTACCTGTTCTATGAGGTTCCATGATTGTTTCAGATCTCCATTGGTCTACTACTTCTTCTGATTATTCGACTTTGCTATTACATGAAAGGAATCCCAAAAAGATCTAGCCCAAATCTTGTCTGAGACTCTTTAAGAGTCCGCCTATGGTTACCTCCATTTGTGAGTGCTACTATCTCGATGTTTTATGGTTCAAATCTCTTGTTCAAACTCAGATTCTCTTTACCCCTCCCTTTTTTCCTCAAAAACCTAATCTTTGAACATGAATCCATCTAGATCTTTGTAGATCTAGAATGATTCGCAGTTCATCAATGACTTTTCTTTAAAGATCTCTTGTCTCTTTGTTGTTAATCGATTTTTAGCACTGTGTTACTTTAGGGTTTTGGTTTCCTTGTTATTTGTTGGTCCAATATTTGTGTATCTGAAGTGTTTTCAAGTTTCCATAACCATTTTTCTTAAGAATATTCTGATTCCCTATTGTTAATCGACTCTAAGCATTTTCAAATTTAGGGTTTCTACTTCGTCTGTTCTTGCAAAAGGATTTTCCGAAATTTCTTACATTTTTGTTTAATCTTTCTATAATGAAAATGTTCCAGGCTTAATTGTTTGACTATTCGTTGTTCCTTTTTACATTTTTATCTGTTATTATTTCGAATAAATGATTGAGTGACTCAATTATCTAGGGTTTCATTTTTTCCTAAAATGATTTACTGAATTTCTTCTTGCTTTCCTTAATCTTGAGATTCCTTATTAATATCTCTTTCCAATTTAGGGGCTTATTTGACCTCAGAATGGCCTCTAATTTCTTAGTTTACCTTATTTGTATGATTGATTTCTTGATTTATGGGTTCTAACCTTAATTGGCTATTAAACTCACTTCTTTCCTTATTTGAAACTCAATCTGAGTTATTTATGGGTATAATTCCTTGATTTTTGGCCTGTCAAGCTTAATTTATTATTTGATTGCTTCCCTTACCTTATTTACAATATTAAGCTGCCTTGCCTTATTTACTTTACACTACTTAACTCATATAAATACATGATTCTATTTTCAAACACACACAGAGACTTAACGAAAAACACTTAAAAATTCTTGATCTCTTTATCTATTGCAACATACTGCTACTTGTCTATCGCAATATCTAGCCGGCTGGAAGCTAGGACTAGATCTTGGATCCTATTTACTTCACTCTCCTACTGCAAATTTCTAATTGGTATGCTCTTACTATTGCCATTCAATTAAACCTATGTGTTATCTTACAATCAACATGTCTTTCTTCTGAATTTTATGCTTTCCCTATTCAGAATGTCTACTGCTATTTAATTTAACCATGTGCCCTGTTATCAGTATGCCTTCTTATCTCATTAGATCCTATGCCTCATGATTATTAGCATGTTCACTTGAATTTATGCTCACTGCTGTTTAATTTTACTTGTGTGTTTCCTTATAATTAGAATGCCTTTCTTTGGCTTAAGAAAACCTATGTGTTCACTACAATAAGCATGTCTACTTCTGTTCAACCTATATGTTATTGCAATAGCATGTTACTTCTGTTCAATCTGCATGTTCAATAATATGTCTATCTATGTGTTTCCTAGCATGTCTATTAATGTTCAATCTATGTGTTTATTGCACTAGCATGCCTACTGCTGCCCAATACATGTGTTTACTATAATAGAATGTTTACTTCTGTTTTTAATTAGAATTATGGGGTTCTGCTTTCAGCAGTTTTTCCTGTTTATTCTTGCCTAAATTGGATCTATGTCCGTTACTTCCCACCAGCCTATTCTGTTCTAAATGTTCACAGACTCCTGACCAACACTAATCCCTGCTTCCCTGCTTCCCTTTTGTATGTGGCTTTTTGATCCTCAGTATGCCTCTCCTTGTGCTTGGTCACTTAGTAATAGCTAACTTAAGTAATCCCATTTCTGAATGATGTTTGTTTGCTGGAACCTTTGCCTAAGCTCCAGGAATTGAATGACTCTGATTGCTTATGGTTTCCTAAAAGTGTAAAACTGCTTTTTTCAAAACTACTCTTGTAAATCACTATCCACTTCAAATTCTTAGAACTTATAGGGTCCTTCCCCTCCAATGTGAGCATTGCTTTGGAGTCTATGAGACCCATCTAAGCTTTGACACACTGGAGCTAGCTATCCCACACTGCACAAACTGTTGATTTTTAAAGGGGGCCTTGGTGTGAGCTCTACCCTGGGTCCTTGAGGCCTTTGGGAACTTTGACGCACTAAGATGTCCTCCCTGGCACTATGAGATGTGGCATTTGAGACTGTTTGAAGGCCTGGTTCCCCAGGTTTTGCTTTAGGCCTATCCATGCTCCCTATAGTATACTATCATCATTCATGTAATTTATTTACATTCGGCTCGTAATATTAATTACTTCGTAAATAAATATTTGGGAAATTAGTAAATTCGGAAAGATTATTATACTTATTTTTGTTGGGAATGGGTAGATATCATGCGTATAGGTCTTAAAATAAGTGTTTACATTCTAGAAACCATGCATATAGGAATGTTCATCACTTGTGTGCATTCTAGATGTCATGACTATAGGATTCAAATCTACTTCTGCAACCAGAAATCATATCATTATGCGGTTTGTCTGTTTTTATAAATTCTAGATACCATACCTATAGGTTAAAAATCAATCTTGCACTTTTAGATATCATGTCTATAGGTGAAAAAAATAATATCTTCTTTTAGGATCCATGTTTAATAGGTTCAACATATTCAACATTTAGAAGCCATGCTTATAGGGTAAAATCAATCTCGCATTGTGGACATTTTTCTTGTAAGTCTAAAATCAGTCCTCACACCGACACACCATGTCTATAGGATCTAATGAACCAAACTGCTTGTTTAAAATGGTTTTACTGGTTTATTGTACTTCCGATTAATTAGATACCATGTTCAAAGGAGACAACATTCTTATAGGACCCAAACCATCTGCTTAAAATTTTTATTAGTTTATTGTATTGCTGATTACTGATTAGATAACATGCTTATAGGACATCACCGTTACACGCCTAGGCAAGTCGGTAGGGTAATTAAAATCATGGAAACTGTAAAACTATGCTTCTGTTATTTTGTGAAGTGCCCAGATTCAACAGGTCTAAAAATCAGTAGGCAAACTGTTCTATCTCTATTACCTCGCTTTAACACGATGTTGAATACATTCTATTTGCTCACCTAGATATCCTGCTTTAGGACCTTTGGAAATGACTGAAATCTTATTGTTTGAGACATGCTGTTGTTTGATTATTTGTGGAGGTAAACGTGAAACACCTTAATTGTTCATTACTTGACAGTCCTAATTGTTTTGACTGTCGCCTAGATTTTTCGCCTTTAAGTACATTAGGAAAGTCTAGAACTAGCTAAATTAGAGGTCCTAAATACCTCCAGGGCCACAAGGAAGGGACGGGTAATGCACGCATAGACTTCGTTCAATCAAAAGCGCTTATATAACCACTAAGAGGAGAATAACTGGGTAGTAAAAGGATATGATGACCTGTGCACTAATGCACGTGTAACCCCTCTAGTTGAAGAAGGCTTACCGGATTTTGTATAGAGGTGATCCTGTAGGCTAAAAAACCTAGGACCCTTTTTGCCCCTTATTTTAAAATGTAATTTTTCTTATTCGATTTATCTGTTTATAAGACTAATTCACATAATTTGAACTCAGCCGGTACCCACTGTTGTGGACAGCGAGGGGTGCCTAACACCTTCCCCTAAAGGTTATTTCAAGCCCTTACCCAAGTCTCTGGTAATGCAAACTAGTTTTCTAAGTTACTTGATTTAGGTGCCCTAACACACTTTAAACCCGTTATATGGCGACTCTTCAAATTCAAATACCCTATTCTCAAAAATAAATGAGTTGTTCCCAATGAATGTTGAAACCCGGACTCTGCCAGAAAAAAGGGAGTGCAACAGCATGGTGACTCTGTTGGGAAAATTTGAGGCTCTTACCATGATGAACTTGTTTTTGTGAATTAGTTTTAAGCATGCTCTAATACATGTGCATCCTTTCCGTTCCCCTTTATTTGGATTTACTTGCTTATTTCTAAAGCATTTATGATTTCCTTTATTTCTGAAACTGACTTGTCTCTTTGTTTTCTTTTTGAAACTGTCTTTCAATTATTTAAATACCGCTTTTATCATCTTATAAACGTGTAAATACTTGAAAACATGCAATTTATTGTTGCACAAATCATGCTCAATATCATATTCCACTCGTGCATAATCAATTCTATAGCAACGCTTGATGAGTGTTTGCGCTCTTCCTACATATCACCCTTTTAAATTCGGAAAGGCGTACTTGCAGTAAAACTAGTTGATGAGCGATGCGTTTGACGGTTCCGTGCCTTTCCCTCTTAAGTTGTCCGCTTGAGGGTCCTAGTCTAGACCTCTATAGCAACCAAACTCTGATTAATTTTGCATACATCATGGTCAAACCTAGCCGGGTTAATATGTTATCCATATAATAACCCTTTAAGACAAGCCTCACCCAAAAGTCCATCGGGTTATCCATAATCTCAACAGACGCAACGACGATTGTGTGCATTAATTGGGAGAAGTAAATGCCAATATGCTAATCATTTTTTATAAATAGACGAACCTCGAGGGTGAAAGGGCCTAACCATCTTTTGTTTTGTAGAAAATGATGCATGCAATCCCCAGGTTCGGCATGGTCTGTAGGGAATTTGATCGACGAAGCCAAGAGCATCCAACCTGGATAGGGTCCTTCTGGGACAAAATAGATTAGGTTTACTTGCTTTCTAAATGTAATAAGGCCAAGTGCCATTAGTGACAATATCTTATTTAGAATCGTTTTGGGTCATCTAGTTTTTTTACATTAATAAAATGAGGCAATTATTGTCACTAAATTTCTTCAAATCTATTTGTCGCTAGGCCTACCTTGGGAACAACGGGGCTCCCAAATTAGGATGCGAATTTACACTCCCGTAATATGTGTTTAAATACTGTAAACTTTTCAGAATTATTACTAACTTGGCTACCTTTTGTTTTTTCTTTCTTTCTTTTGATTATTCCCATTACCCAAAGGTTGGTTCGTGCATACTGGCATCATCAGCTTATAACACAAGAACTAGGGGCCCTCCACCTTCTCCTTCTCATAGTCTACCAAAAGGCAAGGAAAAATAAAAATTGGAAGATTAGAATGGCACCAGAAAGGAAAACAACACACAGGTTGAACATGCAGAAACTTTTGATGGTCAGGGTACTCAGGCCCTAAATGATGCAGTTTCATGGCTCGATTGAAAATACTAGAACTCCAGGGTGATCTTGAGCATGTCCAGAATATGGCAAACATGTCCTTCTCACTCATCATCCCAGACATCAGTCATCCAAACACTCAGAATCCCATACCACCTTAATACACACCCAACAAGAGCCCAAAAAATCCTCCCGTACCTCACCATTATACAACTCTACCACAAAATCAAACTATCCCACCACAGTACCGGCCAAACACCTACCACACTCTACAAAATACTCCAACAGTCATTCCTGAAGCCCAGAATTCCACCAATGATCACCACAATACTCAAAGTCTAGGTCACCAAAACAACCCTATATATGTGGAGGCCCTACCTCACTCCACTCAACCCATCTCCTATGCACCAGAATCTGTTGAGAAGGGCATGCTCATTAAGAACCTGACCGAGGAGCTCAAGAAGTTAACCAGCCGAGTTCAAGGTATAAAACAAGGCAACCGGATGTACAAATGCCAGAGGGTTACAAACCTCCCAAGTTCGAGATATTGGATGGTACAAGTGATCCCAGGGTTCATCTAAGGACCTATTTGGAAAAGCTTGTCGGGGTCGAAAAAGATGAAAAGATCCTGATGAAGCTTTTTATGACGAGTCTTACGAGAGATGCCTTGTCCTAGTACATCGGCTAGGATCCTAAGAAATGGTCCAACTAGGTGAGTATGGTGTCTAATTTTTGGGTTCAATGCAGAGAATGCACCAGATGTCTTCTATATTCATAACCTTAAAAAGAAACCTACTGAGATTTCTGCGAGTATGCTACTCGTTGGAGGTCAGAAGCGGCCAAAGTTAGGCTAGCATTGGATGAGGAACATATGAACAAGTTCTTTGTTAGAGAACAAGATTCGCAATACTATGAAAGGTTGATGGTTATTGAAAACCATAAGTTCTCTGATATCATCAAACTTGGCGAAAAGATCGAAAAAGGCATCAAGAGCGGGATGGTTACAAATTTTAAGGTAGTGTAGGCCACTAATAAAGCATTGCAGTCAAGGGGTATATCTAAGAAGAAGGACGTGGGAGCAGTAGTGGTCGCCCAAAGACCCAAAACTCCATTCGTATACCGAACCTCCCCACTTGCATATCAAGCACCTCCACTCACATATCAACTGTCACCTCCACCTACATATCAACCCTCATCCCTCTATATTCCCAACCAGTCACTGCCTATCACACCTATAATTTCCAACCATCTCATTTTCAGAACTACCCAAGATCGCGACCTAATTTTGACCGCAGACCACCCAAACAATACACTGCCATTGCTGAACCCATCGACCAACTATATGAAAAGTTGAAGGTTGCTGGTTACATCACTCCTATCCCTTTTATGGCCATGAAGAACTCATCCTAATGGGTTAACCCAAATAAGACTTATGCATACCATTCGAGCATGGAAGGGCACACCAAAGACGAGTGCCGCATATTGAAGGACGAAATCTAGGCTTTGATTGACGATAAGATCATCAAGGCAAAGGAGGTTACGCCTAAATGTTTGTAATAACCCCCTCCCAAATCACAGGGGTGAAGGTTTCAATATGATAGAAATGGATGATGAATGAGATTCAAATAGATCAATCGGACATATCAAATAGGGTGATGACCCCAAGAAGCCTGCAGTCCGACTCAATCCCATTATAGTGCAGATACAACCGCCAGTGGAGGTCGTGGTAACGATACTAGTCCTATTTGAAGTGAGGTAGTACCCCCTTTAGTTGTACCTATTCCATTTTAGGTGAAAGTAGGCATAGCATTTACAGTGATAGTATCAACCACACCACCTTTTAGCACCAAGGTTGTACCATGGGATTACGTGGCTGAAGCTAGAAAAAAAGGAAAAACCAAAAATGAGAGATGGTGCTGCACAAGGGATGACTAGTACTGGAAGGGTCTATACACTCGAGCATTTTAGAAAGTCCAGTAAACAAGCCTCTAATAAACCTCCCATTATTGAAACAGGTCTATATGACCTCTGGAGGAAAGTACAAGCAAGGGTGTATTCAGTCATAGATCATCTGAAGAAGATTCCATCTCAAATATCTATCTTGTCGCTGCTACAGAATTCAGAAGCACACATGAATGCTCTGATGAAAGTAATGGACGAACCATATGTGCCCAATAGCATGACAAGTGGAGAAATGGATAACATGGTGGGACAGGTACTGGAAAGTCATAAAATCACTTTCCACGAGGATGAGTTGCCACCTGATGGTTTGAGTCATGATAAGGCATTGCATATCACAGTGCAGTGTGAAGACTACTTCATTACCAGGGTCCTGATCAATGGAGGATCCAGCTCTATATTGGCCCATTGACAACACGGAAGAGGTTGGGTAAAGGTCTATACAAGATACGAGAAGGGACCATAAACATGAAGGCATTTGATGGGTCTAAGAGAGCTACCGTCAGAGAAATTAATCTCTGTCTGCAGATGGGGCATATATGATTTGATGTCGAGTTTCAGGTATTGGACATATCTGCATCCTACAATCTGTTGTTGAAACAATTATGGATACACGCCGCTAAGGTTGTGACATCCACTTTGCATCATGTAGTGAAGTTTGAGTGGCCGTTGATCATAGGGATTAACGGCCACAGTTACCTCTTTCCCTTTTTAGTCCAAAAGACCCCTAAATCCTAATCATTTTTCACTAACGGCCGCCCTGAAATTCACTCTTCTTTAGTTCTCTCTGAGACCAAACTCTAACCCTAATTGTCGCCACCTAAACCTAGCCCTAATCCCTTCAATTTCTACCTGTTCTATTAGGTTTCATGATTGTTTCACACCTCTATTGGTCTCCTACTTTTTCTGGTTATTCGACTTTGCTATTACATGAAACAAATCCCAAAAGTATAGCCTAGATCTTGTTCGAGACTCTTTAAGAGTTCGCCTATGGTTACCTTCGTTTGTGAGTGCTAGTCTCTCGATGTTTTATGGTTCAAATCTGTTGTTCAAAGCCAGATTCTCTTTAACCATCATTTTTTCATCAGAACTCTAATCTTTGAATATGAATCTATCCAGATCTTTGTAGATCTGGAATGATTTCAAGTTCATCAATAACTTTTCTTTAAAGATCTCTTGTCTCTTTGTTGTTAATCAATTTTTAGCACTGTTACTTTAGGGTTTTGGTTTCCTTGCTATTTGTTGGTCAAATCTCTGTGTATCTGAAGTGTTTTCAAGTTTCCATGACCGTTTTCCTTAAGAATTTTCTGATTCCCTACTGTTAGTTGACTCTAAGCATTTTCAAAATTAGGGTTTCTACTTCGTTTGTTCTTGCAAAAGGATTTTTCAAAATATCTTATGCTTTTGTTTAATCTTTCTTTAATGACTATGTTCCAGGCTTGATTGTCTGATTGTTCGTTGTTCGCTTCAACATTTTTTGTCCGTTATTGTTTTGAATAATTAATTGACTAACTCAATTATCTCGGGTTTCATTTTTTGCTGAAATGATTTGCTAAATTTATGCTTGCTTTCATTAATCCTGAGATTTCTAATTAACATCTCTTGATTATTTAGGGGGTTGTTTAACCCAGAATGACCTTTAATTTCTCGGGTTACCTTATTCGTGTGATTGATTACTTGATTTATGGGTTCTAACCTTAACTGGCTATTAGGCTCACTTTTTGCCTTATTTGAAACTCAATAGGAGTTATTTATGGGTATAAATCCCTGATTTTTTGTCCTGTCAAGCTTAATTGATTATTTTATTGCTTCCCTTACCTTATTTATAATATTAAGCTGCCTTGCCTTATTTACTTTACACTACTCGACTCCTATAAATACGTGATTCTATTTTCAGACACATAAACAGAGACCTAAGGAAAAACACTTAAAAATTCTTGCTCTCTCTCTCTCTATTGCAACTTACTGCTACTTTTGTATTGCACTATCTAGTCGACTGGAAGCCAAGACTAGATCGTGGATCCTATTTACTTCATTCTTCTCCTGCAAATTTCTAACTGGTATGCTTTCACTATTGCCATTCAATTAAACCTATGTATTTTCTTACAATCAACATGCCTTTCTTCTGAATTTGTATGCTTTCCCTATTCAGCATGTCTACTGCTATTTAATTCAACCATGTGCCATGTTATCATCATGCCATCTTATCTCATTAGATCCAATTTCTTATGATTATTAGCATGTTCACTAGAATCTATGCTCACTACTATTTAATTTGACTTGAGTGTTTCCTTATAAATAGCATGCCTTTCTTTTGCTTAAGCAAACCTATGTGTTCACTATAATAAGTATGTCTACTTTTGTTCAACCTATATGTTATTGCAATAGCATGTTACTTTTGTTCAATCTATATGTTCAATAACATGTCTAAGTATATGTTTCTTGGCATATCTATTAATGTTCAATCTATATGTTTATTGCACTAGCATGCCTACTGCTGCTCAATACATGTGTTTTCTACAATAGCATGTGTACTTCTATTTTTAATTAGAATTATGGGTTTTTGCTTTCAGCAACTTTGCATATTTATTCATGTCTAAATTGGATGTTTGTCTGTTACTTCCCACTAGCCTGTTCTGTTCTAAATGTTCACAGACTTCTGACTAGTACTACTCCCCAATCCCTGCTTCCCTTTTGTATGTGGCTGTTTGATCCTCAGCATGCCTTGCCTTGTGCTTGGTCACTCAATAATAGCTAACTTAAGTAATCCCATTTCTGAATGTTGTTTATTTCCTGGAACCTTTGCCTAAGTTCCAGGAATTGAATAACTTTGTTTGCTTCTGGTTTCCTGAAAGTTAAAATTGCTTTTTCTCAAAACTACTCTTGTAAATAACTATCCACTTCAAATTCTTAGAACATCTAGGGTCTTGTCCCTCCAGTGTGAGCATTGCTTTGGAGTCCATGAGACCCATCTAAAATTTAACACACTAGAGTTGGCTATTCCACACTGCACAAGCTGTTGATTTTGAAAGGGGGCCTTGGTATGAGCACTGCCCTGGATTCTTGAGGCCCTTGGGAACTTTGACGCACTAAGATACCCTCTCGACACTATGAGATGTGGCATTTGAGACTATTTGAACGCCTGGTTCCCCAGGTTTTGCTTTGGGCCTATCCAGGCTCCCTATAGTATGCTATTATAATTCCTGTAATTTATTTATAGTCGGCTTGTAATATTAATTACTTGGTAAACAGATATTGGGGAAATTAGTAAATTAGGAGCGATTATTAGATGTATTTTTGTTGAGAATGGGTAGATATCATGCCTATAGGTTTTAAAATCAGTGTTTACATTCTAGAAACCATGCCTATAGGAATGTTCATCACTTGTGTGCATCCTAGATATCATGACTATAGGGTTCAAATCTACTTCTGCAATCAGAAATCTTATCATTGTGCTGTTTGTCTGTTTGCATGCATTCTAGGTACCATGTCTATAGGTTAAAAGTCAATCTTGCACTTTTTTTTTGGGAATCTGCTAGGCAAGTGCCTAGGGCTAGTTTTTATTAATAATAAAAAAGAAAATACTACAATTAGGAAAAGTATAAATAAGGGGGACAATAGCACCGGTATTGTTACCCATATGCATTGGCTATATAATCACTTCTCTGCGCCTCACATTACCTTATGATGACAGCCTCATGTGGAGGATTCATGTTGTAGCTGCCGGCAAAGTCTCACGAGGGCATATAATCTAATAGCCATGTGGATATTTTTCCAAAGGCATAGGACCAAGGCAACACAAATCGGGCTAAACCTTACCTTACCAATCCTATTGAGGCCTAAAAAAGCCTCGCTTACTAGCATGCATGTAAAAATAAAGAACTAGATAAAACTAAATATTCAGTGATCATCACAGAGTTTATAGCATACTCTGTGATGATATTACAGATGATAATACTTAAAAAATGATAAAATAACAAAATGTAAAAAATTGAGTCTTTGCCCTCTTTGGTGAAACTTGTGCATTCTTCAATTTGTAGCTCTTTTGCTTCTTCTTTTGCTTTCTTCAAATACTATTAAAACGTTATCATTTCTTTTTTAATTTATTTGACCTTGTGGAAGTGGTAGGTACACTCGCCTTTTGCTTTGCATTTCTCATTGGTGGTTTTCTAAGGGCAACCTATTGTGTTGCTTTTCCATCCCAACTGCGTTGCCGTTCATGTGCCTTCTTTTTGTTTTTGTTTGATCCACTTTTCATGTGTCGAGGGGAAAGGTCTCCCACCCTAGCTATATTTTTGAAGGAGGCATCTAGTAGTTCCTCTTCCTCCCCTTCTTCATAGAAATCTCGACCCATGCCCATTCCAAACACGTCACTTTGATTGTATCCGGACATCACTAATGCACCATGGTCCTTCCTCGGATATCAAGAGCTCTAATCCATGTCATGTGTAACAATAACATGAAGAATATTGGTAGGTGTCAGGTTGAATTTTTGAGTTAATGAACTTGAACTTCCAGCAGTTCTTTCATTTGCTATTGTATTGTGCATTTTTGAAATTTCAGCATCATTCATCTCTGCTTTTTGTTGTTGCCCAGCAGGGATTAAAGACATGTTGATGTCTTTAGGACTATGGTGAGATGTTGAAGCAGTAGCTGTTTTTCTATTATGTCCAGTTGGTACAAATGCAGTAACATTACTAGAAACCTCTCAAAAACAATTACTGCCCCTTCCCTTGTGTTATCCCCCGTGTTGTGTTGACGAACATATTTCTTGAGTGTTTTGTTCCTCTTGAAGATAGTTTAAAAACTAGACAGGTTCATCACTTAGCTCAGCTTTACCTATTACGTGTTCATGTTATTGTCTTATATGGTTAGTTCTTCCCCTTTTTGTTGTTGAAGATATCATTGATAAGGTTTATTGATGGTTTCTTGTAGATATCAATTTCTGCCCCGAATCACTTCCTTCCTACCAAAAGAATCCATCGATTTGGACGGAACCTCATGAACCAATGTATTCAGGGTAACTAAAGGAGCCTTGATTTTTGGAGTGGTGTTTATGTACATCGCTGCCTGAGCATCCTTGACCATATTGGCTAAATCTGGATTGGATATGTGTAAAATTGGTGAGGCTGTATTAGATACAGCCCCTGGACTGTGATCACCAATAGTAACGATCTCAAGTCCTTCGTCCTTTGAATTTTTTTGCTGCATTTCACGATCTGTAGAGCTGGAAAAATTATGATCGTGACTCATCATCCTTCTGTTGCTCCTTGTTTTCAGCCTCATTCATAGCATGCTCACCATCATGCATCAGCAGATCAAAGGAGTTCAAAACCCCAATGACTTTAGATGGGATAATCTAATTTTGCAGGCGCTGAGGTTGCTTCTTGCTAGGAGATCTATTCACCATTGTCCAATTGTTACTCTTTGTATCATTCTTGCTTCGAGCTGCAGCTAATTGTGTTGGAGTATGAAGTACCTGGCCATCACCTTTAGTAATTAAATGATCAGCCCTAGGAATTGGTCGCTCCACAGTAATGTTCAATAAAACAGTAGGATTCACAATCCCAGGTGAAGCCTGCTCGTTTCCAGTTGAGAATTGAGGTTGTTTGGATTATACATTCAACACCTCATACCCTGTTGAAGCTGCATACTCCAACTCCATAACATCTATATGGTTTTTCTCAACATTAGCTTCCACACCTGTTGATTTCTCAGCTTGTTTTTCCATTGTATCAAACCTTGCAGTACTTGCATTCAAAACACCAGCATTAACAGCAGATTTAAAAGCAACAGTAGGATTCAATACTTTAGTATTAGTCTGGACACTTCCATTATAATTTTTCACATCCCTACAAAATGTTACAGCTGAACTATCCAAAGTTTCAAAACCTTCGGCTGTTTGAACATGTGCTTCAAGAATATCAGCTGAGACAAATCGTGTACCTACTCCCATTGAAACAGTACCATCTTAGACATAGTAGGAGTTGTTTGTTGCAAAATATTCTGCCATTTTCCATCAACCACTGATGCAGCTCGATTAAGCTCCTTACCATCCTACATATCAACAATCCCAGTGGCATCAGTTAAAATAGCAGCGACAAGTCGATCACTTCTAACATTCAATGGAACAGTAGCTTCCAAGTTTGACACCACAATAGCTGATTGTTTTCCAAGTATTGTATTACCACATGAAACATTTAAAAACGGCTCAACATCAGTTTTCCTCGATCTCTCTCTGCCAAACCATCCTTTACATTACCTATTTGTGCAGCAATTTCATCTCGATCAGCATTAGGAACACTTTTAATTTTAGTATAATGACCAGTTCCAGATTTATCCATATTCTGATTGTCATAAGCTTTCACCATTGGATTAACAACATTGAGAACCCTTGCTAATGCTGTTGTAGAAGGAACATCCTTAGTTTGTTTGGGTGCATCCTTATCAGTGATGGAAACAACTCCTGCATGGTTATCATCAACTACACGATTCATAACTTTATTATCATCCACAGAATCAATTTGTGCTCTTTCCTCTGTTTAAGTTACATGCTGCACGATTGAATTATTTTTTATTGTTTCCTCTCTTAACTGCACACCCCTTTTTGCATTAAGATATTCCCTAGCATCACCTTGTAACTTGTCCAATCTGCCCAGGCCTGCACTTTCATCCACGATAACATCATCTTCCTTATTTATCTCGATCCTCCATCGGCATACTCTTTTATCATGCCCTTGATGCTTACAATAGGTACAATATTTAGGAATATTATCATATATTATCTCATAATAATGCTCGATGATTTTCCCAGAACTTTGATCAACAATATTAATCCTAACTCTCTTAGGATGATTGGCCAATAAATTGAGCATCACCTTCACCCTAGCCGTACTAGGTCGTGTTTTGTCCTGAGTCACTTTGTCTACTACTAAAGGCTTTCTCACTACTGAAGCTATTGACATTAGCGACCTTTTTGCAAAATAATTTGCAGGCAGATCCGGCATAGAAATCCAAACAACTGCTCTTGATTTTTCTTCATGCGGATTAAATCCTAACGTCCATGGGAATGATCTAAAGAAAAACTCTTCATCCTTTGCCTTAACATAACCAGTAGTCTTTGACAAAAACTTAACAAAGTCATCAAACAAGTCAAATCTTACCAAGATGTGTCGATACTCAAGCTGTCCAACGAGACAATAACCTTTGATGCCTAATTGTTTTGGTATGATCTACCGTAACTCTTGGATATCTGGTTTTCCATATGAAAATTTAAGAATTACAGCTGGGTGTAATCCTTCTTCGATGGTGAGTGCATTCACCTCTTCAACGGTGAATTCCACATTTGGTTCTCCATGAACCATGTGAACTGGACGCAATTCAATTTTTGACGAAACTGCGGCATATTTGTTTGAATTGATCTGGGCAGTGTAGGATTGTTTTGGCTTCATGTTTGGAGCTGATTCTCAATTTTTTATTTGAATTGATCTGGGCAGTGTAGGATTGTTTTGGCTTCATGTTTGGAGCTGATTCTCAATTTTTTTGGATTTAAAATGCAATTTACGTGAAGAAGAAGAAGGATCTACAGAAAATTGCTGGTTGCTACAGTAATCGCAATCTAAAATTTAAGATCTATAACAATTGGCTATGGATTTTAGATTGAAACCAAGTAGGGATTGTGCCCAAAGAGACGGGGTTCTTTTGACACCAAAATTGTAAAAATCCAACGCCGGACGCCGGAGTTATGGCCGGTGAATAGTGACGGAATTACTATTCCTTACCTTCCTAGAGAGAAGGAGGAGTTAATAGTTTATAATCTTGCACTTTTAGATATCAGGTCTATAGGTTAAAAAATTAATTTCAACATTTAGGAGCCATGTTAAATAGGTTCCGCGTATTCAATATTTAGAATCCATGCTTATAGGGTAAAATCAATCTTGCATTCTAGACATTTTGCTTGTAAGTCTAAAATCAGTCCTCACATCTAGACAACATGCCTATAGGATCTAATGAACCAAACTGCTTTTAAAATGGTTTTACTGGTTTATTGTGCTTTCGATTTGTGAGGCCCCGTGAGACTTTTTGCTCAAAACTTGAATCTCATAGTGCTACGTTAGGATCAGGTGTTAGAGATTCATAAAACCGTGGTTCAGACCTTTTTAGATGGGTCTATGCACTAAAAAGCCAAGAAATAATCTGTCCAAAAAGTGCGGTTTTGCGGTCGAGAATGCGGACACATATCATGTCTGCGGACCATATAGTCACCGCAAAGTGAAATAGTGTGTTAGTCAATTTGAGGTCAACTATGCGGTCAATTATGAGATCGCATAATCGATATGCGGGCCGAATAGTCATCGCATAATTCCCTTGTGATTTTGGTGAGGGGCAGTTCTGCGGTGCATTATGTGACCGCATAACAGGTATGCGGACCGCATTTTTGTCGCATACCCAAACAGTGTATTCAAGTTTTGGGGAACATTTTGTGGTCCATTATGTGGGCCACATGTCAACTTTTGCGATTGCAAGCCTGAGTATGGACTCCAATTTTCTAAATTTTAAACCTGACCCCCTGTCGTTATATCTTGTGTAATAGCTAGAATCATTGACCACATTACTCCATCAAGAGAGGGAAAATACTTCCCATCAAAATTACTCCATGAATCATTGTTAAATCATTGAAGATAACCAGTCAGGTGCACATCCTATATCATGGACCACATTTGATCCAAATCACACAACAACACTGCAACAACCACATTGAAGAAGATGTTGCTGCACTACTGTTGTTGTTCATCTGCAGAACCACAAAGCAGCTGCCTCCTGAAATTGCAAAGATCCACATCTTGCCCTGTAGACTACCTAATAGCTCCACCATTTCCAGATCCGGTGCAGGACATGATATACATCTGAAGCAGGAGCACCCTCCACCTGTGGCTCACTCTTTTCTGAAGTAGGAGCCCTTTATTTGTACAAGTTATACCATAGCCTTTTTGATGATTGTCTTCCCTTATGCATTACTGACCTTTGTTAAAGCACAAGGGAAGAAAGATCCTTTTGCTGTTTTGCCCTATATTGTTCTAGGGCATTTCTACACTATTTCTAGTTGTAGAACATGTTGTAATACTCAATCTCACATAGTGTTAGGAACATGTATGCATTCTTGCATAGTTGACCTAGGCTATTCTCACAGGTTTTTTGTAAAGCCAATTGCCAATCTCTCTTTGATAGGCAATTGGCACATCATTATAGGTCTAACCTTTCATAGTTGGCAAATGTCATTTAGTTGCCATTCTTGGTTAACAAAATGCATTTTCATCTTGAGTTTGGAGGTAAGGTTTATGTCCCCCTCCTTTTTGTACTCTTTGTTAATTTATAAAATACACCCTAGGCACATGGCCTAGTGGTTTCAGTTAAAAAAAAAAAAGTGAGGCACCTAAAAAATTCATTCAATGGTACTAACGTCCTATTTGCTGGGGCGGAGGGGGGCTATATTTTTAAATGAATATTGGTGCTCCATTGCGGATAGTGTCGATTGCGCGTAGCGGAGTACCTTCTCCTCACAGTCTTGGTGAGCCCCTTTCTCCTTCAAGGGGGTTATTTGCACATCTTTTGTTGTCGTGGACCTCCACTTTTGAGGTATAGCAGGGGCCTTGTCGCCGACATTGTCTTACTTGTCTTTAAGATCCTTAGAGGCTCCGTAGACATATGTGTGGGTTTTGTACAAGCATTGGATGGGTGTACGAACTATGTTGCAATTTCAATTCTTGCTTTTCTAAAGGTTAATTGTGTAGGATCTTGGAACTTATCAATGGTTTAATGTTGTGATTTAAAATTAACTAACATTGTGGAATGTACTATCTTTCCTCGTCTAAATAAATGAATGGAAGCGTGGTTTCCTTATTCATATTGAGTGGGGTCAGAAATGTTTGATAAGGCTTGCTCAGTTTGGTTTACTAGATTGAGCGCCGGTCGCGCCTCTCGAGGTTGGGGCATGAAAAACTTGGTATCAGAGCCTTGTCGATGCCACCTTTTTCTAAAGGCAAAACCGGGTTTATGACATTTAGGCGGACAACTCTTTTCCTTTTGGGAATTGGGTTTGAGATTTAGAGTCGCCACATAATGATTAAGTGCATTAGGACACTAAGAAATTAAAAGAGAAGAAGAACCAGAGTTTGGGTAAGGGCTAAAAATTATCTCGGGGGAAGGTGTTAGGCACCCCCCAAGATCCACTAGTGTGGTTTCCAGCCATGCTACAATTGTGACTTTAAATATAAACAACAAATAAACATACAAGACAGCTTTCGCATAGTGATTGCAAACAAAGGGAAGTGTAAAAGTTAAGTAAACATGTTGAAGTTTGGGAGTAGGCGATTTTATAATTATTTAAAGAATATACAAGTGCAAAAAATGGGGGTCAAATAATTGGTGCAAACAATCAAACAAAGGAATGGAATGGGGAGGAAATATGGAAAAGAAATAATATTGGAAATTAAATAACTAGAGGAGATTTTAAATGATTAAAGTAAAAGACGGGGTTTAAAAGAATTGACACTGACAGTTTTTTTAAGATTCTGGAAAAAAGAGAGAAGTAAAAACATAAAAAGGGAGGGGGTCCTAGGTTTATAAATAACATCGATCACCCTACGCAACACCCAGTAACCATTTACACACGTGGTGTTATCGCGTGATCATCATATCCATGTCTACCCTTTCCCACCCCGTTAAGGTATTAAATCCCGGAATGGTCTCGTTACTTGTTGCATGCTACTACCCGCCCCAATCCTATCAGTCCCAGGGGCAGTTGAGACTACTAATCCTAAAGGGAAGGGATATTGGCTTTTCAAAGTTTTAAAAGGACAAAAATCTTGTGCAACAAATAAAACACATAGGAGCAGTAAAAGGGAAAACACATATCAGTTAAAGGCTCAAACAGGCCTCCTCACTTAAAGAAACAAATTATCTAGAATGACTTCAAATACTGGTTGTAGTCAATTAAATTTAAAGAGCTAGGACAAGTTGCTTTATCACATATTTCTCAGATGAGAAGTCCGAATTAGGCCTTGACTGGTTGTAGTTTATCAGGGACTGACGCAATTGATTAGTTACCTACTGGTTTGCCTAGATGAAGCCTATAAACATTATATCTAACAATGAAGAAGGCGTACTAATTTTAAAGAAATGTTACTGGTTTTATAAACAAAGTTCTACAGATTTTAAACAACCTTACAACTGATTTTAAACTCATAGGTGAAATAGACGAAGCTGATCAACTGATTACATCCAATAGGCATGATTTCTAAGCGTTGTTAGTTTTAAGACGACTACGTAAGTGCAGGAGTCCTATCGGCATAGTATCTAGAATGAGGTTGATTATTGTTAAACCTATGATTATTTGCCTAATTACAGAAAAAAATGCAGAAACAAAACTATAAGCATGAATTTTATATGCAGAAACTTATAGGCATGGTTTCTAGTAATGGAACAATCTTATAGGCATGATTTCTATATGCAGTAATGAACAAACTACAGGCAGGATTTCTAAATGCGTAAGCGCAAAAACTTATACATGATTTCTATATGCAGAACTTACAAGCGGGAGTTCTATATGTTATGCATGAATGCAGAATTTGTAAATAGTAATCCCTATGAGCATGTTGTCTACCCATATGCATACATAAATGACCCTCCCATTTTTTATTAGAACCCTATAGTTATTACAAATTACTATAGACCCGAATGAATCTAGAAAGATAAAAAATTACATCAGAAATTCAAGCTACAACCAAACATCCTAATTTAGACTTAAGGTCTAACAATATGAGATAAACCAACTTCCAAAGCCTTTCTCATCTTTTGGGTGTGTCAAAGTTCCAAGGGGCTTCATGAACCCCAGGCAGTGCTTACACCCAAATACATTATAGAATTATAATGCAGTATGGAAGGGCCAGCCCTCAAATGTCCAAGTTCAGAGGGAACTCAAGGTGCCAAAGCAATGCTCAGAGGAGGGGGGCAGAACTTAAAGTCTAAGATTAAGAGTAAGTGCAATAGAGGGCGAAATTAGGGAAGGCCATGACAGGCTAGTGGTCAAGCCCAGTAATTAGGATGCTGGCACACCCCTGACCAGCCTCTTAACTAAATTTGAGAGTTAGGATCTATTGAAGGTCAGGTTCAGACCTGGGCAGTAATTTGGATACTGCTAGGCCATGAACTTTAACTCAGCACATAGAACGGAATGGGGATATGGGGATTTTATAACAAGCAGCAAGAACAAGAAATTAACATGTTTAATACAGAATATGAATAGCAAAGTAGGCAAGAACATGACAACTATAAAGTAAATACATAGGGAAGGAGCTGAAATCAAAATTGAGACATACCAGTTTCAGTGAAAACTAATAAGTAAAATAGCAGTCTTGAAAGCCACGTTGCAAGCAAAGTAGTACAAAAGGTCTAAGAAGAGAACAGAGAGTTTGAAGAGTATTGTGATTGAGAGTATGTGTGTGAGAGTATGAATATTGAACTTTAGGATTCAGAAGTTCAAAGTTCTAAAGTTGTGAAGTTTTTTAAAAAGCTTCAAGCTTGTCTCGATGTAGAAGGGTCGAGCCCCTTTTATAGTGCAGCAAGTAAGTAAGAAAAAGATAAGGAAATAACATTGTAATCAGTCTCCCTTTAGTTAGGGGATTCTGATTTCAAACGGGTAAAACAATTAAGGAAAGGGATTTGAAAAAATATTTTCCTAGTAGTATAATAAAGGATAAGTACATAGAAGCTATTTAAGGAAACAAATCAATTGTACAGGGTTTGTAAAAAAAAGGAAAGGGAATCAACCAGTAAAATCACAATTACAGACTTTTAATCGAATGAATAAAGTTAGAAAAGGGGTAAAGAAAGGTTCAATTAGGTAAAATCAGTAACAATCAAGTAAACACAATTAAAGAAATTCGGAATCGATTAGTAGTTGGCAAAACCTTTTTTAAAAGAAGAGTTCTCGTATATAAAGCTCACAAATATGTAAATCAAGAAGGGACTGTCAAGTTATTTAGAAGAGAGTTTAATCAGAATCATAAGCAAAGAGATACAGGTTCAATTTGCAAACTCATAGTGAGTCTGAGAGTCCAGGGTCCCAAAGTGGAACCCTAACTCGAACACAAAATCAAAATTTTCAAGAAACCCCCAAATCCTAGGGTTTTGAATTGAATCAGCCATAGAGATGAGAAAACAAGCATTTTGTTTCAGAGTCTTAATAAAACAGTTATGATAGCATGCTTGAATGACAAAGGAAGAAAAATCATGAACAACATATTTGAGAAAACTCGAAACCTAAACAAGTTCAGAAGAAGGAGATAATATGAACTTGAACACAAGCAGATGAAGCATGCAAGAACATGAACAGAGTACAGTAAACAAAAATCAAATAACTTAACGGTAAACATATATAGTAAACGAGTAAAGAAAACATAGCAAAGATTAACAGGAGTAACATGTATAGTAAAAAAAGGTAGAAGATAGTATGTGCATAATAAAAGGAAGTCACACGAATAGGGTATAGACAAACACACATAAAGCAAAGAAGAAGAAAAATGAAAAAGATTTTTCTAAAAATCCATTCAGAAACCCTAAAATCGGAGAGAGACGATTTTAAAAAGAAACTTTTGGGGAAAACACTTTAGATGGCAAGAAAAGCATAGATACAGTATAGATCTAAGCAAACAACAGTGAAAGAACCTCGAAGATCTTAGGGTTTCGGAGAAACCCTAAAAATGAGAAAGGCTTAGAAACAGGTCTGATCTTGAGTCCTAAAGGCTCATATTGCTTGAATACGACAGAGCAATGGCCGGAAAAGCCATACATCTACAAATCTGAGAAGGTCTTTAAGAGAACCATCGAATTCAGGCTTCACAGCCTTGAATATCTTAGGTCTAATGGTGAGAAAGGGTGAGTACAAACCATTCATGGCCTGAGACGCCATGGATTCCAATGGAAATACGGTGAAATAACGTGGGAGACGATTAGGGTTCCAGGAGGGTTCGAGAGTTTGAGAGACGAAAGGGTTCAAAGGCGGTGTCTACGACAAAATGAATTAGGTTAGGGGGCGGAGGGTTTGGAAATTAAAAAAGGAAAGGGGGAATTATGGTCGTTGATCAAAATGATCAACGACCTGGATCAAAGGGGAGCCGAGCGGGTTTTTTAATTGGGTCAGGGGTCGGGTAATTTAGGGATTAGGCTGATCTGATTTGGGATTGAAATTGGGTCAATTTAAGATTAAAATTGAAAGGTAAAAGGGGCTGTAATTGAAAAAGAAATGGGGCTAAATATTAAATAGCCAATTTCCCTTTTTATTTATAAAAATAATAAAATAATTTTAAAAACTTATTTAAAAGCACTGAACCAATGTATAATGTATAAATATTAATTTAAAAATGCTGGAACCAATTTTATAGTTAAAATACTATTAAACTTAAAATAGGCTAAAATTGCAATTATAGGCAATTTAGTCTTTTAAATACCAAATAAATTATAAAAATGTACAAAAATTACCTTAACTATATTTTGGTATAAATATGGCAATAAAATAAATTATTCACCAAAATTTATTATTTTGAGAATAATTATTGATTTTTGTACTGCTAAAATAGATAATAAAATGATTTAAAAATCATTAAAAATTAGGAAAAATGCCAAAACACTTAGCTATGCTTATATATGCATATATATGCTATCTTGAGAGTATTTTGTATATGAAAATTACGTAGGAAAAAAATGGGTATCAACAAGCTTAAGGTTTTAAAGTGTCTTAGAGTATCTCGAAGCCGTGTCTAGTAAAGTCCTTCTTATAGGTGTGAAGTCGACAACATCTATATGTTGGAGGCTACTTGGGAATTAGGAATAACACCCTTCTTTGGTATTCTGGATCATACGGAAATTGTGATACTATTTCTTCCTCTAATTAGTGCATTGCTCTATCTTTCAGTAAATGGCACATAAGAAAAAGCCAAAATTAGCCAAGGAGCCAATGCCACCTCAAGAGTGGCTGACAAATCATTACTTGATACTGCGGGTAAGAGTAGTCGCCCTGCTATCGCTCTACCTGGTACTCCTATTCCAGAACAGACTACCCCAGTTCCTACCCCCGTGGGGAATACTACTATTCACCCCGTTGATACCTCTGTCCCGCCTCCAGCCTTAGTTTCCGGTTTTGGTATTTCTTATAGGGATCTTAGGGGAGCTATCCTGATATTGACCCAGCTAGTGGCCTCTCAGGCCCAGAGGTCAAATGTTGCGCCCAGTTCATCTAGCCACCAAGGGGATTCCACCAGTTCTAGGGTGAACATATTTCTTCAGTTAGACCCTCCAGTGTTTACGGGTTCCAATCCAGAAGAGGACCCTCAGGATTTTATTGATGAGATGCATAAGACCCTCAGGGTTATGCGTGCAACTGAGATAGGGGGAGTAGAGTTGGCTGCCTACCATCTGAAAAGGGTGGCCTATTCGTGGTTTGAGATATGGGAAGATTCTCGTGAGGAGGGATGCTCTCCGACAAGGTGGAACAAGTTTGCTGATGCATTTATAGACCATTTCCTGCCTGACGAGACAAGGGCAACCCGTGCAGCAGAGTTTGAAAATTTGAAACAAGGTAACAGAAGTGTGTAGGAGTACCACATGGAGCTTGCTCGTTTGTCCAAGTATTCCATTCATATGTTGCCCACAATGGAGGCCAGGGTGCGCTGGTTTGTCCAGGACCTTAATTCTTTGACTATTAATGAGGCTTATACGGCTGCATTGAATCCTGACATGAATAATGGGAAGATGGTAGCATTTGCTCAGGCCATAGAGAATTGTGGATTGAAGAATAGAATGGAGAGAGGGGTAGCAGCAAGGCCCGATCTACGAGCAACATGGGAGAGTCACAAGGTAGGGGAAGATCAGCTTTCAGGGGGGATCATCAGGGCCTTCCCAGTCTGTTGCATAGTCTTCAGCCAGTGCACCGCCATCAGGGCCCAACCAGTAGCAGTGGAGTCGTTTCAGGCCCAATCAGGGCAACAGGGGATCCCATCAATAGAGTCGGTCAGAAGGAAGGTTCCAGTAGCAGCAGACGTCCCCGTGCCCCTGGTGCGGGAAGATGTACTTAGGGACTTGCTATTTGGAGTTACCTATATGCTACGGATGTGGGATGAGGGGTCATATTCAAAGGCGTTGTCGTGTATCCCGCCAGGGAGCGGGTAGGGGCATATCTCACTCATCTAGTCCAGCAGCTGCTACATCTTCAGCCCCTCTACAGCTCGAGGTACCCCAGCACCCGCAGGGCGTGGTGCAGTAAGGGGTGGCACATAGAGTTCAGGAGGATCCAATCGGTTCTATGCTATAAGTGGTCGCCACACTACAAAGGCTTTTCCAGACGTTGTTACAGGTATTTTGACTGTTCAATCTCATGATGTGTATGCACTTATTGACCCCGGTTCCACCATATCCTATGTTACCCATTTTGTTGCTATGGGATTCGGGATAGAACCAGATCAGCTTCATGAGCAATTTTTGGTGTCTACCACAGTTGGTGAGCCTATCACGCCTGCTCGAGTCTATAGAGGTTTTGTTGTTACGGTATGGGGTAGGGATACCATGGACGATCTTATTGAGTTAAGAAAGGTTGACTTTGATGTAATAATGGGAATTGATTGGCTTTATTCATGCTTTTCTAAACTTGATTGTCAGAATAGAACTATGAGGCTTGAATTTCCTAATGAGCCTGTTATTGAATGGGAGGGAGATAATTTAGTGCCTAGAGGTCGGTTTATTTCCTACCTTAAGGCCGCGAAGGTGATCAAGAAAGGGTGTATCTATTTCATTAGTTCAGGTTACGGAAACCAATGCCGAGGTGCTTATCCTTGAGTATGTACCCGTTGTGAATGAATTTATGGATATTTTTCTAGATGAGCTCTTTGGGATTCCACCAGATATAGAGATTTATTCTAGGATCGATGTGATGCCAGGCATGCAACCTATATCAATTCCACCTTACAGAATGGCACCGGCAGAATTAAAAGAGCTCAAGGAACAATTGAAGTATTTGCTAGAAAGGGTTTCATCTAACTTAGTGTATCCTCGTGGGGTGCACCGGTCTTGTTTGTAAGGAAGAAAGATGGGTCTCTACGGATGTGTATTGACTACCGGTAACTCAACAAAGTCATAATAAAAAACAAATACCCTCTACTAAGAATAGATAACTTGTTTGACCAATTGCAAAGTGCTATGTGTTTCTCAAATATTAACTTGCAGTCCGGGTATCATCAATTGAAGATAAGGGAGCCGGATATTCCAAAAACATCTTTTAGGATCCGTTATGGGCACTTCGAATATTCTGGTGATATCTTTTGGGCTAACAAATGCCCTGGCAGCTTTCATGGATCTTATGAATTGAGTCTTCAAGACCTTTCTAGATTCCTTTGTGATAGTGTTCATTGATGATATTCTTGTGTATTCTAAAAGTTGGGAGGACCATGCTGACTATCCTAGGTTAGTTTTGCAGACTCTTTAGCAACATCAATTGTATGCAAATTTTTTGAAATGTGAATTTTGGCTTGAATCTGTCGCGTTCTTGGGTCATGTTGTCTCCAGGTAAGGGATTATGGTTGATCCTCAAAAGGTTGTTGCAGTGAAAAATTGGCCTAGACCTACACTCAAACAGAGATTCGTAGTTTTTTGGGTTTTGTTGGGTATACAGAAGGTTTGTGGAGGGGTTTTCTACTCTTGCCTCTCTCTCTTGACTAAATTGACGTAGAAAGCAGTTAAATTCCAATGGTCCGATGCTTGTGAGAGGAGTTTCCAAGAATTAAAATCAAGATTGACAACAACACCGGCATTAGCCCTGCCAGAGGGCACAAAGGGGTTTATGGTGTATTGCGATGCTTCAAGAGTCGGGATTGGGTGTGTGTTAGTGCAACATGGTAATGTTATAGCTTGCACTTCTAAGCAACTCAAAAATCATGAAAAGAATTATCCAACTCGTGACTTAGAGCTGGCGGTAGTGGTGTTTGCGCTAAAGATTTGGCAAAATTATCTATAGAAGGAGCTTAATCAGAGACAGAAAAGATGGCTACAGTTACTCAAGGACTATGACATAGATATTCTCTATCACCCAGGAAAAGATAATGTTGTGGCAGATTCTCTTAATCAGAAGTCCATGGGAAGTTTGGCTCATTTGAGGGCATATCAGAGACTGTTGGCCTAGGATATTCATCAGCTGGCTAGTTTGGGAGTTCACCTGGTAGGCTCTAGTGAAGGATGGACAATTGTGTATAATAGAGCCGAATCGTTGCTCGTGCCGGAGGTGAAAGAAAAGAAATTCAATGATCCATTATTAGCACAACTGAAAGAAGGGATTCATAAACACAAGACCACAACTTTTTCCTTAGGCATGAATGATGGTACTCTACGGTACCAAGACCACCTATGTGTTCCTGATATTGACGGTCATTGGAAAAGGATCATGGCAAAAGCTCACACTTCCAGGTATTCCGTGCACCCAGGCTCTACGAAAATGTATTATGATCTCAAGGAGATTTATTGGTAGAACATTATGAAAAGGGACATGTCGGACTTTGTGGCTAGATGTCTTAACTGACAGCAAGTGAAGGACGAACATCAAAGATCCGGAGGACTGGCTCAAAGCATAGAAATTCCAATGTGGAAATGGGAGATGATCAATATGGATTTTGTGCTAGGGTTTCCGCGCACTCCGCAAAAGTTTGATTCAATTTGGGTGATTGTCGATCGACTAACAAAATCAGCACACTTCTTGCCAGTCAAATCTACTCAGATAGCAGAACAGCATGCTCAATTGTATATCATGGAAATAGTTAGATTGCATGGTACTCCAATCTCAATCATTTCAGATCGAGGGGCTCAGTTTATGGCCAACTTTTGGAAGACATTTCAGTAAGGTTTGGGCACATAGGTAAATCTTAGCATAACTTTTCACCCCCAGACTGACGGGAAAGCAGAGATGACTATTCAGACGCTTGAGGACATGTTGCATGCTTGTACTCTTGATTTCAAAGGTAGCTGGGATGACCATTTGCTGCTCATAGAATTCGCTTACAACAACAACTTCCATGCTAGTATCTAGATGGCACTATTCAAGGCATTGTATGGTAGGAGATGCAGGTCTCTCATTGGGTGGTTCGAGGTTGGAGAAGCAAAATTGGTAGAGTCGGACCTCGTGCATCAGGCCATTAAGAAAAGATTATTAAAGAAAGGTTGAAAACTGCTCAGAGTCGCCAAAAGTCTTACTCGGATGTTCGTCGCAGAGATTTAGAGTTCAAAGGAGATAATTAGGTATTTATTAAGGTTTCCCCTATGAAGGGTATCATACGATTTGGAAAGAAGAGAAAATTGAGTCCGAGGTATATCGGACCATGCAGAATCATTCAGAGGATTGGTCAAGTGGCATACGAGCTCGAGCTGCCACTCAATATGTCAATAGTACACCCGGTCTTTCATGTGTTTATGTTGAGAAAGGTATTGGGGGATCCGTCTACTATTGTGCCAGTTGAAACGATTGAGGTTAATGAAGAATTGTCGTATGAAGAAGTTCCACCTGCCATTCTTGATAGGCAAATTCGGAAATTAAGAAATAAGGAAATTGCATCCGCAAAAGTGTTATGGCGGAACCAGCAAGTTGAGGAAGCCACTTGGGAAGTCGAGGATGAAATGAAAAAGAAGTACCCACATTTGTTTGAATAGTCATGTAATAGCTCTTATGCATTTGGTTCCTAGAAACTCTTATCTTTTGATTTAATCTATATAAAACTGTTCTATTTTACTTATATATATTGCCTATATGGCCATGGTTAATGTGGTACAAGTTATGTTGTGTCTACGAAATATGTTTACGCTATTGGGATATGTTTCTAAGGCTCTCTGACAGGTGGATAGGCCTACATACAAAATCAACTTTGGCAAAATTTTCGAAAATTTAGGGAGTTAGCCGAATTTTGAGACTATTAATATGTTTTAAGTTGTAAAGAGGCAGAAGATTGCATGAAAACTGCTAATAAGTGAACCTTGATCCTCATTCAAGCGTGAATGATCTTATTTGGGGGAGGATGTGAGGCCCCGTGAGAATTTCTACTAAAAACCCGAATCTCGTAGATCCACAATAGGATCAGGTGTTAGAGATTCATAAAACTGTGGTTCGGACCCTTTTGGACGGATATATGCACTAAAAAGTCAAGAAATAATGTTTTCAGAAAAGTGCAGTTCTGCAGTCGATAATGCAGTCGCATATCAGGTATGCGGACCACATAGTCGCCGCAAAGTGAAACAGTGTGTTAGTCAATTTGAGGTCAACTATGCGGTCAATTATGCGATCGCATAATCGATATGCGGGCCGCATAGTTGTGACGATCCGACCAGTGTTCTCATAAGTTAACGCTCCGTTTTCTCCATTTTTGCTATTTTATACTTCGTCATCAATTTTTTTATGTGGTCGAGTTCTTTTGTTTGAGCTTAGAGTGAATTTGGAAAGAAATGAGACACTTAGTCTCTTTTAAGAAGGCTTCAGTTGGAAAAGTCAACCGGAGGTTGACTTATGAGTTAGAGGGCTCGGATGTGAGTTCCAATGGTTCTATTATCTTTGGGAGATGATTTCTGACTTAGGAGTGTGATTAGAAGTGGTTTTGGAGGTCCGGTGCAGAATTAGGCTTGAATTGGCAAATTTAGTATTTTGGCAATTTTCGGTTGGTCGGTGAGATTTTATCCAAGGGTAGGAATGGTATTCCGAGAGTTGGTGTAGCTTCGTTATGTCATTTGTGATGTGTGTGCAAAATTTCAGGTAATTCGGACATGGTTTGATTTGGTTTTTGATCAAAAGTGTGTTTTGCAAGTTTTTAGTAAACTTAGGCTTGAATTCGATGTGAATTGATGGTTTTTGTATTTTTTGAGGTGTTTTGATGATTGGAACAAGTATGAATTAGGTTTTAGGATGTGTTGGTGCTTTTGGTTGAGGTCACGGGGGGCCTCGGGGTGATTTCGGATGGCTAACGGGAAGTTTTGAGACTTAAGGAATTGCTGAAATCACAGCAATGGTTGCAGGTGTATTTTGGCCTTCGCAATCGCAATCGGGTAGAAGGATTTTTCCAAGCCAGGATATTGCTCTTCACGTTCGCTTTTGTGGGTTCGCAATCGCGGGAGGATAGTTATTTGTGATATGCGTTCGCAGGTGAGAGTTTGCATTCATGTATAAGAGTTTGAGGGGTCCAGGTGCAGTGTGCCACATGTTCGCGTGAGAGAGGATGCGTTCGCGTAAGAGGAAAAGTTGAAACATCGCGTTCCTAGGGATGGCATCGCATTCACATAGTTCCTTTTTGATGCCTTGGATTTTAGTGCTTCGCGATCGCGTGACCTTGGTCGCGATCGCGATAAAGGAATTTCAGGAACTGGGCACTGAGTTTATAAACATTTCATCCACGAGTTTTAACCATTTTTCCACGATAGTTGACTATTTTGAGAGCTCTTCGAGAGAAGTTGAAGAGGGATTCAAGGAGAAGTGATTGGAGGTAAGTTATATGAAACATAAACGTGATTATATCGTGAAATTAACCTAGAAATTCATGGAAATTTAGCTAAAATGGAAGAACTAGGGCTTGGGATTTTGAGATTTTAAATTGGGATTTGAAGAGCCATTTGAGGTCGGATTTGAGAGTTTTTGATATGTATAAACTCGTAGAAGGATAAAGAACCCGTTGATGTAAAAATTTTGAGTTTTGAGAAGTGGGCCCGGGGCTCGGATTTTTCTAATTTCATGATTTTTTTAAATTTTTCGATTGTTTTCACTTGGGTTTTGTTCCCTTAGCCTATTGTGACGTATTCGTTCTGGTTTTGGTCAGATTCAACGTGCGAGGAGGCCAATTTGAGAGGCAAGGGCATAGCAAGCTAGAGCTTTAGCTGGTTTGAGGTGAGTAATGAATGTAAATGATGTCCTGAGGGTTTGAGACCCCGGATTTGCACACCGTAGTGCTATATTAAGGTGATACGTACGCTTGATAGTGAGTGTGGGGTCGCTTACTATTGGGGATTATGACTTGGTCCGTTTTGAGTGATGCTTTTATCGCGTATTTGATTGAAGCTTAATTGATATCATCATTATTTGGACTAATTTCCATACTTGGGCTTCGTGCCAACTATTTGAACCCTTCCGAGAGTTTTTATCACTATTTCCTCACTGTTTTGGATTTGCTACTTGAAATCAGTCATACCATTTTCTACTGTTTTACAACTCAGACACTATTACTAAATTTTTTTTGAAACTAAAATGATATGTTAAATGATGTTTGGGCTGAGAACTACTATTTTACTAATGCCCGAGGGGCTTATATGATTTCTAGAATGAGTATGGCCAAGGGCCAAATATGAGGATACTATGGGATCGGGTTGCGTGCCGCAGCAGTGTTATACTAATATTGATATGAGGTAGGTGGCCTAGATTGATGCCACGAGATGGCTTGTTATTGCGCTTGGGCCGTAAGGGGCCGCTCCAGGAGTCTGTGCACCCCTAGTGAGCGCCGTCGATGATAAATATATGGATCGGGCTACACGCCGCAGCAGGTACTATAGGGTACCGTTCTATATGTTGATTTCCTTTATATGTTTGTCACTTAACTGTTTATCTGTGGTAGTATTTCCATATTTCGACTCCATTAGTTTTTCGCATTCATATACTTGCTTTAAACTGCCGCATTATAGATTACTCTGTGTTTCTCCATGATTTCTTATTCTCAGCCATTATTTATGCTTATTACTCACTGGGTCGGAGTACTCACATTACTCCCTGCATCTTGTGTGCAGATCCAGGTGCATCTGAGGTGGTTGAGGATTTTCAGTTGGGCAGCGCATATTCGGGAGCATCGAAGTAGCTGCACTACGTCCGCATCCCTGGTCTCTCCCTTCTATACTTTTATTTTATCTGTATTTCCTGGACTGATTATGTAATACGCTGTTAAACTTGTATTAGAGGCTCGATACTTGTGAGACCGAATTAGTATGGGCTATGTAGTATAATTATCTTTTGGATTTCCACATATTTAAATTCGTTGTTTCAGACCCTTATTATGGTAATTTGGTACTTAACTGTGTTAAATAATAATGCATTTTTTTTAGAAGAAGGGGTTGAGGGTGTTAGTTGGTCAGGCTTGCCTAGCAGTGTGTTGGGCGCCATCACGACCGGGGTCGGGGTCATGAAAAATTGGTATCAGAGCCTAGGTTACATAGGTCTCGCAAGTCATGAGCCGATTTAGTAGAGTCTCGCAGATCGGTACGGAGACGTCTGTATTTATCCTCGGGAGGCTGCAAAATCTATAGGAAAAACTTCATATTCTACAAATTCTTGTTGTGCGACTTTGTTGACCGGAGAACTAAACTTTTGTTATTATATTCTCTCATAGATGGTGAGGACGCGAGCTACCAGACGAGATGGACGACTACCAGTACCATCCACTGAGGCCACTGGAGGCCGTGGACGCGATCGTAGACTTGGCAGAGGTAGAGTAGCGAGGGTAGCACCTGTTGATCCACCAGCTGCTACAGCTCAGGATCAGACTCCAGCAGCACCAGTTCAGGCACCAGCTGTGCCCATTGTGATTCCGGGTCTTCAAGAGACCTTGGCACAGATCTTGTCAGTTTGCGTTAGCCTGGCTTAGGCAGTTTCAGCCACCACAATAGCAGCTAGTTCTCAGGCCGGGGAAGGCAATCAGACCCCCACTGCTCGCACACCTAAGCAGGTAGTGCAGGGACTACATACACCGGAGGCACCTCCAGCTCAGCCGGTTGCACTCATTCATGAGTTCATAGTACCAGCCATGTCGGATGATGAGCAGCATCGTCTTGAGAGGTTTGGTAGGCTCCAGCCTCCAACGTTAAGTGGTGCTGAGGGCGAGGATGCCCAGGGTTTTCTTGACAAGTGTCAGCGGATACTCCGTACAGCAGGGATTCTTAAGTCTAGTGGTGTGGCATTTACCACCTTTCAATTTACTGGGGTTGCCTTTACTTGGTGGGAGGATTTTGAGAGGAATAGGCCTGTCGGTGCAGCACCCCTTTCTTGGTAGCAATTCTCTACTCTTTTCTTGGAGAAGTATGTACTACAGTCCCGCAGAGAGGAGTTGCGTAGGTAGTTTGAGTGGTTGACGCAGGGAGATATAACCGTGACCCAATACGAGATGAGGTTTTCTAAGTTGGCTCATCATGCCACCTGGATGATTCTGTCAGATTGCGAGAGGATCAGGAGATTTGCGGATGTCCTTAACTACCATCTTTGTATTCTAATGACTAGAGAGAGAGTATTGGGTGCTACGTTTGAGGAGGGGGTGGATATCGCTTGTGAGATTGAGACAGTTTGCCGTCGGAAGCGAGAGGAGAGGGAGGCCAAGAGGCCTCGTGGATCGGCCAGTGACATTGGTGCTCCTTCGAGGGGTCAGTTCCAGTAAGGTAGGGGTCATTCTTTCAGGCCTGCTCATTCGGCCCATCCAGAGTATTGTGGGGCATCCTCAGGTCGTGGTCATCATGGGCCTCAACAGGGCCAACCTTCACTCAGTGCCCTCCCAGCTCAGAGTTCATCTCGTGCCCCGTCAACTCAGGGTTCTTCTGCGCCGAGTGCATCTGCTAGTCACTCCAGTGCGAGGGGCTCCCTTCAGTCCCTATCTTGAGCATCGGGTAGTTATTATGAGTGCGGAGAGTTTGGTCACATGAGGAGGCAATGCCCCCGACTTCATGGTGGTCAGCTTTAGCAGAGGGGTCAGCCCTTGACTTCTGCTCTAGTTACTCATGCCCAGCCAGCTAGGGGTGGAGATTAGGCAGCCAGGGGTCGCCCTAGAGGGGTAGGTCGATCAGGCGGTGGCCAGGATCATTTTTATGCTATTCCAGGAAGGACAGATGTCATTGTTTCTGATGTTGTCATTACAAGTATTGTTTCAATCTACACAGAGATACCTCTGTATTATTTGATCCCGGTTCCACCTATTCTTATGTATCCTCATATTTTTCTCATTATTTGGGTGCGCCCTGGGAGTTTCTTGCTTTACCGATTCATGTGTCTACCCCGATGGGGGATAATGTTATTGTGGGCCATGTGTACCGATCATATGTTATGACTATTGGGGTCTGGAGACCCGAGTTGATCTATTGCTATTGAGCATGGTGGACTTTGATGTTATTTTGGGCACGGATTGGTTATCTCCATGTCATGCTATTCTAGATTGTCATGCTAAGATAGTCACTTTGGCTATGCCGGGTGTACCACGGATCGAGTGGTGTGGTGTGACTGATTATGTTCCGAGTAGAGTGATTTCTTTCTTGAAGGCACAGCGTATGATTGGGAAGGGTTGTCTCTCGTATCTTGCCTTTGTGAGGGATGTTGGAGCTGAGGCTCCCAGTATTGATTCTATCCTAGTTGTCAGGGACTTCCCTAATATATTTGATGCAAACCTATCGGGCATGCCACCTGACAGGGATATTGACTTTTGGTATTAATCTGGTGCTGGGCACTCAGCCCATTTCTATTCCTCCATATCACATTGCACTAACAGAGTTGAAAGAATTGAAGGAGCAGCTTCAGGAACTCCTAGATAAGGGGTTCATTCGGCCTAGTGTGTCACCTTGGAGTGTGCTAGTTCTATTTGTGAAAAAGAAGGATGGCACAATGAGAATGTGCATCGATTATATGCAATTGAACAAGGTAAAAATTAAGAACAAGTATCCCCTGCCTTGCATTGATGATTTATTTGACCAGCTTCGGGGAGCGAGGGTGTTCTCCAAGATTGATCTCCATTCGGGCTATCACCAGTTGAAGATCAGGGATTCAAATATTCTTAAGACTGCTTTCAGGACTAGATATGGTCACTATGAGTTTCTTGTCATATCTTTCGGGCTGACCAATATCCCTGCAGCGTTCATGCATTTGATGTATAGTGTATTTTGGCCTTATCTGGATTTGTTCGTTATTGTTTTCATTGATGATATTCTGGTGTACTCGTGTAGTCAGGAGGAGAACGTGGAGCATATGCGAGTTGTATTATAGAGATTGAGGGAGGAGAAGCTTTATGCAAAGTTCTCCAAGTTTGATTTTTGGCTCGATTCAGTGGCCTTCTTGGGACACGTGGTGTCCAGCGAGGGTATTCAGGTTGATCCAAAGAAGATATAGGCGGTTCAGAGTTGTCCTAGACTGTCCTCTGCTATAGAGATTCGTAGCTTTCTTGGCTTGGGAGGCTAATACCGCCGATTTGTTCAGGGATTATCATCCATTGCATTGCCCTTGACCAAGTTGACTCAGAAGGGTGCTCCATTTGTATGGTCGGACGAGTGTGAGGAGAGCTTTCAGAAGCTCAAGACAGCTTTAACCACAGCTCCAGTATTGGTTTTTCCATCAGCTTTAGGTTTATACACTGTATATCTTGATGCTTCGAGAGTTGGGATTGGTTGTGTATTGATGCAGGAGGGCAGAGTTATTGCTTATTCTTCTCGTTAGTTGAAGCCTTATGAGAAGAACTACCATGTTCATGATTTAGAGTTGGCTGCCATAGTTCATGCATTGAAAATTTGGGGGCATTACTTGTATGGTGTATCTTGTAAGGTATTCACTGATCATCGTAGTCTTCAGCATTTGTTCAAGTAAAATGATCTTAATTTGAGGCAACAGAGATGGCTAGAGTTGCTTAAGGATTATGATATTACTATTCTGTATAATCCGGGAAAGGCCAATGTAGTGGCCGATGCTTTGAGTCGAAAAGCAGTGAGTATGGGGAGTTTGGCATATATTTCAGTTGGGAAGAGACCCCTTGCAGTTGATATTAAGGCCTTGGCCAATCGGTTTGTGAGATTAGATATTTCGGAGCCCAGTCGGGTGTTGACTTGTGTGGTTTCTCGGTCTTCCTTATATGAATGCATCAGAGAGCGCCAGTATGGTGATCCGCATTTGATGGTCCTTAAGGACACAGTTCAGCATGATGATGCCAGAGATGTGACCATCAGTGATGGTGGTGTGTTGAGGATGTAGGGACGGATGATAGCCCGTGGTATTCTATTCATTCGGGTGTCGCGAAGATGTATCAGGACTTGAGGCAGCACTACTGGTGGAGAAGTATGAAGAAAGATATTGTGGGATTTGTATCTCGGTGTCTCAATTGTCAGCAGGTGAAATATGAGCATCAGAGATCGGGTGGCTTGCTTCAGTAGATGGTTATTCCTGAGTGTAAGTCGGAGAGGATCACTATGGACTTTGTTGTTGGACTTCCTCGGACTTCGAAGAAATTTGATGCTATTTGGGTGATTGTGGATCAACTGACCAAGTTTGTGCACTTCATTCCTATATGTACTACCTATTCTTCAGAGCGGTTGGCAGGGATTTATATCTAGGAGATTGTTCGGTTGCATGGTATTTCGGTTTCCATTATCTCAGATAGAGTTATCAGTTTACTTTGCACTTTTGGAGAGTCGTGCAAAGAGAGTTGGGCACTCAGGTAGAGTTGAGCACAACGTTTCATCCTCAGACGGACGGGTAGTCTGAGCGTACTATTCTGATATTGGAGGACATGTTGTGTGCTTGTGTTATTGATTTTGGGGGTTCATGGGATGAGTTCTTGCCGATGGCCGAGTTTGACTACAACAAAAGCTACCAGCCGAGTATTTAGGTGGCTCCGTATGAGACTTTGTATGGGAGACGGTGTAGATCTCCAATTTGTTGGTTTGATCCTAGTGAGGCTAGGTTGTTGGGGACAGATTTGGTTCAAGACGCCTTAGTGAAGGTGAAGGTGATTCAGGAGAGACTTCATACAACTCAGTCATGTTAGAAGAGTTATGCGGACCGGAAGGTTCGAGATGCGTCCTACGTGGTTGGTGAGAAGGTTTTGCTGAAGGTATTGCCCATGAAGGGTGTTATGAGATTTAGAAAGAAAGGGAAGTTGAGTCCACGGTTTATTGGGCCTTTTGAGGTACTTAGGAGGATTGGGGAGGTGGCTTATACCCGGTATTTCATGTTTCTATGCTCCGAAAGTATGTTGGTGACCCGTCTCATGTTTTGGATTTGAGCACGGTTCAGTTGGATGATGATTTGACCTTTGATGTGGAGCAAATGGCTATTTTGGGTCGTCAGGTTTGAAAGTTGAGGTCGAAGGATATAGCTTCAGTGAAGGTGCAGTGGAGAGGTCGGCCCATGGAGGAGTCTACATGGGAGACCGAGCGGGAGATGCGGAGCAGATATCCTCATTTATTTGAGGCTTCAGGTATGTTTCTTGACTCGTTCGAGGACGAACGTTTGTTTAATTTGGGGAGGATGTGACGACGCAACCAACCATCTCATAAGTTACCGCTCTGTTTTCCCTATTTCTGTTTCGTTATGCTTCGTCATCCGTGTTTTTATGTGGTCAATTTGTTTGGTTTGAGTTCGGAGTGAATTTGGTATAAAATGAGACACTTAGTCTCTTTTAAGAAGGCTTAAGTTGGAAAAGCCAACTGGACATTAACTTATGAGTTAGAGGGCTCGGTTAGCTTCGGTAGGTGATTTGTGACTTAGGAGTGTGATCGGAAGTGGTTTTGGAGGTCCGATGTAGAATTGGGCTTGAATTGGCGAAGTTAGTATTTTGGCGATGTCCGGTTAGTAGGTGTGATTTTGATCTGAGGGTCGGAATGGAATTCCGAGAGTCGTTGTAACTTCATTATGTTATTTGGGATGTGTGTGCAAAATTTCAGGTCATTCGGACGTGGTTTGGTTGGGTTTTTGATCAAAAGCGTGTTTCGGAAGTTTTTAGAAAACTTAGGCTTGAATTCGATGTGAATTGATGGTTTTGGTGTTGTTTGAGGTGTTTGGATAATTGGAACAAGTATGAATACTATTTTAGGATTTGTTGGTGCTTTTGGTTGAGGTCTCGGTGGGCCTCGGGGTGATTTCGGATGGCCAACAGGAAGTTTTTAGACTTAAGGAATTGCTGAAATTGCAGCAGCAGTTGCAGGTATATTTTGGCCTTCGCGATCGCGTGAGGTCCACCACGATCGCGTAGGAGGATTTTGGCAGGCCAGGATATTTCTCTTAGCATTCGCGTTAGTAGGTTCGTGATCGCGGGGGGATAGTTATTTGTGCTATACGTTCGCAGGTGAGAGTTCGCATTCGCGTATAAGAGTTTGAGGGGTCTAGGTGTAGTGTGCTACGCGTTCGCTTAAGAGAGGACGCGTTCGTGTAAGAGGGAAAGTTGAAACATCGCGTTTGCAGGGATGGCATCGCGTTCGCATAGTTCATTTTTGAAGCCTTGGATTTTAGTGCTTCGCGATCGCGTGACCTTGGTCGCGATCGCGGTGAAGGAATTTCAGGATCTGGGCAGTGAGTTTATAAACATTTCATCCGCAAGTTTTATCCATTTTTCCACCGTAGTTGAGTATTTTGAGAGCTCTTTGAGACAAATGGTAGAGGGATTCAAGGATAAGCGATTGGAGATAAGTTCTATGAACCAAAAACGTGATTATATTGTGAAATTAACCTAGAAATTCATGGAAATTTAGCTAAAAATGGAAGAACTAGGGCTTGGGATTTGAAGGGCCGTTTGAGGTCGGATTTGAGAGTTTTTGATATGTATGAACTCGTGGAAGGATAAGGAACCCGTTGATGTGTAAATTTCTGAGTTTCGAGAAGTGGGCTCGGGACTCGAGTTTTGCAAATTTCGGGATTTTTGATATTTTTTCATTATTTTCGCTTGGGTTATGTTCCCTTAGCCTATTGTGATATATTCGTTCTGGTTTTGGTCAGATTCGACGCGCGAGGAGGCCGATTTGAGAGGCTAGGGCATAGCAAGCTGGAGCTTTAGCCGGTTCGAGGTGAGTAACGAATGTAAATGATGTCCTGAGAGTTTAAGACCCCAGATTTGCACATCGTAGCGCTATATTGAGGTGAGACACACGCTTGATGATAAGCGTGGGGTCACTTACTATTGGGGATTGTGACTTGGTCCGCACCGAGTGATGCTTTTACCGTTGTTGACATATGATTTTTGACCCTCCCCGAAATTTTATCCATTTTTAGTACGTAAATATTTAATTTAGGCCAAATATAACTATTTCAACTATTTTTGACTTCTTTACTTTATTTTCATCATAAAAATAAAAAAAATACAAAAATGGTTGCATATTACTCTATTTAATCATGTATTAGATATTTTTAGAGACATATGTTCCTTTGAACCTATTTTTATTTTAATATAATCTTGAAAAATACAAATAAAAAATAAAAAATAATAGGACCTTATTTTTTATCTTTATATAAAAACAAAAATTACAAAAAAATAGTATCATTAATATTTTGTAGTTACTTTAATCTTTAAAATACCCAAAAAATAATTTTATTTTAATTGTCAGTCTCATTTTAATAGTTATTTTGCCTACGTAGGATTAATTAAATAGATCGTATTTTTATTCTCGGTTACGGGGAAAAAATAACATTTGGGTTCAAATGACCCATTTTTAGGCCTAAAATTCGGATAACCCAATACCCAAGCCCAATACCCAAGCCCAATACCCAAGCCCACCTAAAATTCTAACCTCGACCTATACACTCAAGGGGCGCCTACAATTGAAAAGGGAGGACTAAAGCCTGAAAATATACATCAGTAGGCGCAGCTTTTGCAAAAAAACAAACCCCACCCCCTGAAATCCCTCTTCCTCGCCCTACCCCCTCTCTTCAAGACCTACACAGAACTATACACACATAGAGAAGACCTTGCTTCGTCATCTATCTTCAAAAACAAGACACAAAAACCCTAGCTTCTTTAATCTTCCTCACCATGAAAGAACCCTAAGAACTCTATAGCTGCCTCCCGTCGTCGACCACCTGAAGCAGCCCCGCCAGCACGCTGTCCGTCAGTTCACGAACCAGCAACAAACACCAAACGCTGTTGCTTCTTCCTCAGCCCATCGCACAACCAAAGATCACCCTGCTTCGTCCACCACCCTCGTCCTCCATCGCTGACCAGTCGAACCACCAACAGCCCTACACCTCGCTGCTAAACGACCAGACAGCCCCCTCTCACGTTTTCCTCTTCGCACCACCCAACTAGACCAGGAACGACCCCTGATCTCCTACACCAAACGAGCAACCACCCTCATGCCACTAGAACTCCTTGAAAACCAGCAAATGCAACTGTCAATATCGCCGGAAAACACGTACAAACCAGCCGCCCACCCACCAGCTGCTTGAAAAATAGTGGCGAACTCCTCCACACAACATCCCTTCTTCTTCCTCATATCTCTTTCAATAGAGGAACGACTCAGACCCCTTACACGCCATCGAGAAACGATCAGATCCCATCCTTCTCCATGTCCTAACAAAAACCAAACTCACCTTAGTTCAAATTAAAAAAAAATGAATGATACAGTGCGAGGGAAAACGGGAAAGTGAGAATGAGTTAGAATTTGACGAGGAGCAATTTTCCAGCGATGTACATGTTTTCATTGACTGCTATACTTGGTTTCTTTGGGATGTCGACCTCACTTATTATAAGGGAATGTTGTCTGTTGGTTTTCTAGTTTGCTGGTCGGAAAAGTAAACTCAGACCGCTTCTAGTTCGAGTTTTTCGATGCCGAGTCGAGGTTTTCGTTGCCTACCGGGGTTTTGTTTGTGATTTCGTTGCTTGTGAGCCTCGAAACAGTGTAGGCATCTGAGTTTCACATTCAATTAAAGGTCCATCTCTTACTTTTTTTAAAGTTTTCTGTTTGTGTTTTTGCATCTTATGATTAAAAATGCTAATGACTGTTCATCCTGTTTTGGTTAGAGTGGGATTCATAATTCAACGTTTCTTTGTATGCCTTTCAATCGACAATTTGGTGAATGTTGAGCTTGAGTTGGAATTTCGTTTACTTATGAAATATGCAAGGCTTTGCATGTGTGTGAATTGATTTGTTCATATCCCTCCTAATATCTAGCGTTTCTGTGAACTCCTTTCGTTGGAATTCGAGACTATTGTTTGTTTTATTCTAGCTTAATATGTGTGAATTGTTTGTTTGCTTGGAGAATTTGATCTCTGTGGTTTTGAATTTGCTTGCTTGGTTACCTGCTCGTGTTTACTCGAATTGGTTATAGCTAAACATAATGTTTTCACAATATAGATATTGGCCCTCCGTCTGTAGTTCTCTTTTAAATTAGAATTAGAGGTGTGCCGTGCCGAACAAAAATGACAATTTCATGGCCCTCATTTGATTAATCTTGTTTTGTCTTTAGAATTCGAGGTGTGCCATTTAGTAAATTTCATAGCCCTCGCAAATTGCAGATGGAATTGCTTTAGGCACGCTAGTTAATAATATTACCTTCTTAAACTCGGGTGTGCATTTATGTGACCCAAATCCAAATCTCAATGAAGTTGAAATGTGTCAAAAATCACAGGTGCACTGGTGCGACGTGGTTCGAGACGCATTTCACGACGTTGCAATTCTCCTTAAAAAATAATAATAATAAAAGTGGGTTACTAATAAAAGGCACATAGGTTAAAACATATTGCAAAATCAGATAAATAAGCTAAATATGACAGTTGAGCGACCGTGCTAAAACCACGAAACTCGGGAATGCCTTACACCTTCTCCCGGGTTAGCAGATTTCCTTACTCGGATTTCTGGTTCGCGGACTGTTAAACAGAGTCATTCTTTTCCTCGATTCGGGATTCTAAACTGGTGACTTGGGACACCATAAATCTCCCAAGTGGCGACTCTGAATCTTTTAAATAAATCCCGTTTCGATTGTCACTTCAAGTTGGAAATAACTCCCTTATTATTACACCCTTACGGGATGTAGTAGGAAAAAAGAAGGTGTGACAGCTCTGGCGACTCTGCTGGGGACACAAACCTAGAACTTCGGTTCAGGGTTTAAGAATTCGAGCTTAGAATAATTGTTGTGTTCGGCTTTATCTGATTTTCCTACATGTTCCATGCCTAATGTGCAAAATATTGCTTTTTATCGCTTTGATATTATTTGAACTGTATATATAAACTGTGCCGAAACCCTTCTCTTCTCACCTCCGGGAATGTGCTTACTGGTTGAGACTCCCTATTCTGTTAGTGTCAATACCTTGAAATAAGAAAGAGGCCGGACAAGTTACTAAGCCGGATGACCTTTTGGTTCCCGGTACGTAGCCCCCTCCTCGACTCAAGTTGTCCGCTTGGGTACACAGTCTAGAACATATATCCAGGTTTTGAACCTAGAATAACTCAGCCTCATGCCGGATCCCTGGTAGGAACGCTTATCTGCATCACGTGTATTTTGACTTAGGGGACTCAACACAGGGGTTGGGTCCGTCTAGGACAGGTGTACCCAAAATAACAGACCATCTTGATGCATCCTATGTGCTACAATGTTGCATTTATTCAAGGGAAAAAGGGTCATTTGGCAGACCAATGATAGTTGAGGGTAAATGAAAAATGAAGGAGAAAAAATAAAATAAAAAAGAGAGTGAAGTGTGAAAATAAAGCAAGTAGGGCTAGTTACGTTTTGTTACATTTTTTATTGAGAAAATGAAAAGAAAAAAAAAACAACATGAAAAGTTCAAAAAAATTTTTGCACTTTTTTATCATTTTTTGAAAAATTAAAAATCAAAAAAAGAGGAAAAGAAAATCCAAAAGATTTTGCATGTTTCATCATTTTTCAAGAAAAAGAAAAAAAAAACATATGTTTTCTCTAAATTAGTTGTTCTTTTTTATTATTCTCGCCCGTATCCAATCTGCCTGAACTACACATACCTGATTCTCGTCTTTCGGGGCGTGATACGTAGGCAACACACATAGGGTCCAGTCTTTCTAGCAAATCTTAGGTTCTTGGCTTTACGGGGTCTTAGCCAAATTTTACACTTCTAGCCACCTTTTGGCCAAATAAGTCATTTTGCAAAAAATAACCTCAATCATGTCTTGCGTGTGTCTAATAGGGAGTGTTATTGTCTCAATGTTGGTTTGAGTTTTTTTCATACAGGTGTGGACCTACTTACCGGAGTTTGGGCATGACAGACGCCCCGGGACTATCCAGTAAGGATCACAAATTCAGGAATTTGCTTGAGGAGATTTTCTTTATGTTTTTAGTCTGTTCTTTTTATGTCATCTTTTACTTTCTAGTTTTATAAAGTAAGGTCAAGTATTTTGTTATTATATTTTCTATTTTTTATTTGGAAAAGATGTGTAATAAGTCAAAAATCCAAAAAAAGAGATGTTGCATTTTATATTTCCGTTATAATTTTTCTTTAGAATACTAATTCTAGAAATGGAAAAAATTGAGGTTGTTTCTCCTTTAGGCAATTAATATCTAGGACTTAAAATGAATCTTTTTTATGTGTCCTTTAGTATATTAGGAGTAAAATTTAAAAAAAAGAAGAAGAGAATTTTCATTTAAGTGCTTCTTTAAAAGCCTTCTTTAAGGTGTTAATTTAAAATAAAAAAAAAATCTTTTGAGATGTTTCTTTGGGGAATTAGCAAAAAATGAAATAAAATTCTTGTTATTTTCACTAGAATGTTAGGAAATTGTACATAGAAGAAAAAAAAATAACGTATTTTATCTTTGGTTTATTTCACAATTTCTCCGTTACGCAATCAAGTTAAAATCCAAAAAATATTTTGTTTTATCTTTTTCATGGATTCTTTCGAAGTCTTGCATCACGATATCAAATAAATATTTTTTTCTGTGGTTTATTCTTTAGATTTTCTTCCTAAAAAAAGGGGTCAAAAATATTTTTCTCTTCCATGATTTTTCCTTAATAGAGTATTTGCTTCAAAAAATATATATATATATACATGCTCATTAAGCTTGAGTTTAGAATAAGTTATAGAACATTCATTCTAGAAAATTAAAAAAAAAAGGAGGTTTTGCTGCTTCATTTCTCTTTTCTCATCAGATTGTCATAAAAATGGAAAAAAAAAGCAAAAAAGGAGAATGTCAGTTTGTTTATTTTATTCATGATCTGCCAGAACTACGTAAAGATCTGATTCCTGCGGGGTCATGATACGTAGGCAACTTATATAGGGTTCGATCGAATCAATTTTTTATATTTATTAAAGGAAAAGAAAAAAAAAGAGGGGAAAAAGAGATGAAATCATGGGATGTGAGAAATGAGAGGGAAGGAAAAGAGCGATAATCACAAAGGAAAAAGGTGAAGCAAAATGAGTGAGCAAACAAGTGATAGAAAAGCAAAGAAAGGAGAGAGGTTGAAATGAAAAAATTGGGATGATGCCAAGTGACCTTATGACCCTCGAAGTCATTCTAGAACCATTAATTGTTNGCGACAAAAGGCAATGGCACACAACAACAGAACTGGGTTGGTTGACATCGGGGCCCGAAAGCAATTGGTTGAACAGAATAGTGGGTTGGTTGAAGAGGTACGGATGTTAAGACAACATATGGCAGACATGTATCAGGCCTGAATGACTGGGAAGGCACCACCCCCGCCACCGCCGATTTTTCCAGATGCTGCCTTTACCCAAACTCCTAACACAATGCCAGATGATCCTCCATATTCTCCATATACACCCGCTTATCACAACTTTTCCAATCTCCCTGGTAGCTCCATCCCTCATCCTCCAATTACCTCTCCTCGAAATTACCCTCATGTCATATCCACTACCCCAAACAAAGAATACCCACTCAAAGC